>JBBMEF010084747.1:0-30895 GCA_037832685.1 Sicyos baderoa | reverse complement strand
ATAGCATTAAAAGGTTGACATTTTTAAAAGGAAAGTATTTAAATGGCTTGAGAATCTTTTTAATGAAAATATAAAATAAAAAATCTGGCATTTATGGCTTCTAGGGGCAAAATTGAATTTAAAAAAAATAAAAGAAAAAACAATTTTGCAAAAAAAAACTTGGGTGCATAAATCCGCAATTAGTTTCCAATATAGGTCTAGTTACTATAATTTCCCATAATATTTTTAGAAAGATAAAACTATATATAATTCTTTATAAAATAATTAAACTTGAATTTTATCGTTAATATCAATAATATTACAACTCCTTAAAGTAAATGATTTCGACGAAAAAAGGTTATTTTCTAATGCTCAAAGATTAATGATTTGAATATCTATACCCAATTGTTTTACTATAAAAAAAAAAAAAAAAACTTATTTTTGTCACTTTGTTTATAGAAAATAATAATTATAAATAATTCTACTAGCCCAACTTTTATCAAATTTTAAAGTATTTACTTTCATAATAATTAATAATATATTATAAAACTTATTAATACTAATATATTCTATTATAAATATTCATCAAATAATTAATAATATATTATAAAACTCATTAATACTAACATATTCTATTATAAATATTCATCAAATATTGTAAGAAAATATGTGATATAATTCATTAATATTAATGACTACTTTTTCAATATTTTTTAAATAACTATGTTTATAATTATTTTTAAATTTGATTAATCTCATAAATATTTCAATAAAAATATTAAAGTCAAATAGAATAATAACTTAAACAATTACATAATTCATTTTTCAATATGGTTCAATTCTTTTTTTTTTTAATTCAATATGGTTCAACTAAAAAATAATTTAATTAAAGATTAACATGGGATTATTACAAATTAAAAATAATAAAAATAAAAATAAAGTAGATGTGGGCCACATCCTACATTACCGATTACGCGCCAAAATCTGCCCACTATCGTAAGCTGATTTTAACTAATTCCTTACGGTCATGGGACCCACCACGTTATTATTCTTTTTTCCTTTTTCCCAATCTTTTCGACGCCGTTAGCGGACAATTATTACCAATAATTAACTTTATTCTATTTATTATTATTATTACTTTTCTTTTCATTCTTTTTTTATATTTACTTATAATTAAAATGCTAATTTAGACACCTAATGTTTTGGATTATCTTAAAATCAAGTATGCTCATCGTTTGTCATCAAGCTAATCCTCCCATAGATAGATTTCTTATTTAGGGATTGTGAGTATTTTACACTGTAATAAGTTTTGTAATAGTGTAGCCGATGTGTTGGCTAAGCAAACGGTTTCGCTGCGTCTGAGCAGTTGTGTCTTTTCCTCTTCTGTGGAGGATTCGATGGCTTTTTGGAGGGGGAATCTCTCCCCTAGTGTTGAGTCCGCTTTGGAGATGGATTGTATGAGGTTACGTGATGGTTTTAATGAATGATTAGTGGATTTTCTTTCAAAAAAAAAAAAAAAAAAAGCTAATCCTCCCATAAAGCACTCTAATCTTTTTTATTGCTTCCTTTTAGTTACTATTCTTCTTTTAAATTATATTATTACAAGATAATAGATACATTTTCGTCCGTCAGATTTCAACTTATATTTCGATATTAGTTTTATTAAAAAAAAAGAAAAATGTAATAAAATTGGTGACATGGTATTGTTTTTGAAATTTGAGTGATAAAATCCTTCGCATGTTTTTTCGACAACGTGTTTCAATAATTATTGTATTTTAAAATTTTCCAAGTAATTTTTGTTATGATATAAATTATGAAAGTAGTTAGAATATCAATATTTAAGAACTGTATTTAAATTATATGCAAGTATTTTCCTTTGCTTGTTTAAAATTATTAGATTCATTCTAAAAAACAAAATAATAATAATAATAATAATTTTTTTAAAAAAAAACGTAAGAGATTCAATAATAAAGTAGTCATAGTTTGTGTTCATTAATTGCGAGGTACTATTTTGTGTGAATCAATAGTGTGAGCCTAAGAGATAAAATTTTGACAAATCATCTTTAATATGCCTTTGACCATGTGGTTTGTCCTTGTGTTATGACTATGAAAATACCAAAATTTTCATATTTTCTTTTGAAATTTAAGAGAGTGTTGAAGGTATTTTGACTTATATTAGTATTGATAAGAGAGGTAGCTCACCTATTTTATAAAAGGTTAGAAATTTCCTCACTTTTTAGTGTAAAATTTTCAACTAGTGAAATTCGACCGTAAAATTAATTGTTAGTAAAGAGAGTATGTCTAGATTTCTATTACAAGAAAGAAATGCAACCAGCTCTCCTTAATTCTTCTGGTTGGTTGAAGAGGGCAATCGTTACGAATAGGAAGTAAAGAAAACTCCTTACATATTTAATGTGAGACAACGTAAATATATCCAGTTTCATATATGCTTCATCGTGCTCGCATTTCAATTTTTTATTAACAAACGAAGACTATTGACTTATTTGTTTGTTTTCCTTCTAAATTTCTAAATTTAATCCTTATACTTAATTAAATTTAAGTGTTAATTTTGAATAAAATAATTTGTTTTTTATTCCTACAAAAAACACAGTAGGAATACATTTTCAAAGTTCGAAGAGAAGGCCAATAAAGGTCAAATTCTTTTTTTTATATATAATATATTAACCAAAAGTAATGGTAGAAATTGATTTTAGATTTATCGAATGACTTGAATTAAAATTTGATATTTAAAAATATATGAACTATAATAAAAATGGTTTTTCTTTAATTAATTCAATAACAATTAAGTAGGCAATTCAAATATGTAATTTTTTGGACACCCCACGCAGGATTTACAGCTTGTTTTTTTTTTTGGGTGTTTAAAGTTCTACTACTTTTTTTGACTAAAATAAAATAAATTAGTACAAACCATAACCTTAACAAATTTAGATTTTCAAGAATCCACAAAAAAAAGGTCTAAGAAGCGTAACTCAAATTCAATCAACTTTTGAATGACTTTAGGTGATAAACCTATAAACGTAAGGTTTACTACTAAGTAGAACCTTGTCAAGTAAAGTAGAAAAGAGATTTGCTCAAACTTCGGAAGATAAATCAATTAGTCTCCTAAACCTCCCTTTATCCACTAGTCTACTAAAGGGCGAATCAATACAAAAACGCTAAGATAGACAATAAATGATGACAACCCTAGAAAACTAAAAGGAATTGATTGAAGAAAAAAAATGGAAAAAGAGATAATTGATAGAGTCTCAATCAACAACACATCACCATCAAGAAAGAAGAAGAGATCATTGTAAAAGACCTCTGAATTTCACCAAAGCTCTTGATGGACACTAGATGGTCTTCTTTATCAAGGCTTTTTTCTTGAACCATGACCCTTTAACGCCTTATTTCTTTTTCTTTTGAACTCGAATATGATGACCATTTTTCATTGTCGAACGACACATTCCTTGCTCTTAAGTTTTCCTGCTCTCTAAAGAAACTTCCTCATTTTCCATAATCTCTAGAAACAACCTTATGTCTCAACACAAAGACAAGTTTAAGGTCGAGAGACTTTTGAGAAGCTTCTGCCTCACAACTAGCCTGCCACCATTCCATATCTCAAAAGTGGCAACTATCAATCTCGACATGCACACTAGGGAGATCCCCGTAAAGCGTTAGTAGAAGATATCTCTCTCTAACAGATAGACAGAGACAACCTCATACCAAACCACTAGCATGAACACATGTCCATCAACGACAAACAAAAATGACACCCACACTAAAGAACAAATCTTCTCGAATCTGAGCACTAGTCTCCCAAAATTAAGGCAAATCCCCTAGATGAACTCACAAACTTAAGCATAGCATCTCTCTAAGACAAAGAGAGAGAGAGCCATGCTTTCAAGCTTTCTTTATCCAAACGTTAGTTTCAATTTGACTTTCCTTTTGGTCGAAAAACCATGCTTGACCAAAACTACCAACCTACACGTTTATCAAAATCATCACCCAAATTAAAAAGAACACATAAGAAAAACAAGATTAATTACTAAAAACACACGGTTATGAACATCATGAAATCATAATTCATACATATGATATTATGAATTATAGAAAGAAACCTCATATCGTGAATTGAAATCCCCTTGTTTCATGGAACATCGTGTTTGGCTCACCAAATTCTACAGTACACACACCAACAAGAGAGAGAAGAGCTGATGCCAATGCCATGGCTATGGCGGTTCCGTAATGCCTTTTTGGATACTTCTTCATTTCTTTTATTCCTTTTTTTTTCCTCTCTTTTCCTCTTTGGCTCTATTCGATTCCATTTTTATGCATAAGCTCTTGTCCCCCTCTCTTTCTCGCCCATTTCTCACTCACTTCCGTTGCGTGGAATCGTTTTTCTCCTCCATCTCCATGATTATCTCACTTTTTGTTGCTTTTTTTCATCTGGGTTTTGTTTATACATGCGGATTTATGGGTTCGAAGCTTCAGGCCGAGGTTTGAGGTATTGGGTTTTCGATTCTGCTCTGTTTTTTTTGTTTTTGAGATGTTTTGGTTACATGGGTTGTTCTAGGTTTTAAAGATGAATAATGGGTATTTTCTGTTTATTGCAGGACTGGGATTTTTAATTGGAATATTTGGAATTCATAAGCTTCACAACTGGCTGTTCTGATAAGTCCCAAATCGATTGGTTTTTTAGGTTTTTTCTATTAGTTCCTTAGTTAATCGATCTAGGAATCGGGGTTTCAAGTATTGAGAATTGGGGTTTCATTTATTGAGATTGGCGTTAGGTTTTAGTTCAGATTTTACTTGTGAACTCATTAGCATGATCATGGAGAATAGTTTGAAAGAGATATCGTTCGAGAAGCAGCCAAGCACTCGTGTGATAATGGAGAAGCAGAAAAGCATCAGAGGATTCATGGAGAAGCAGAAGAGTTTTAAACTCGGTTTCATGGGCGGCGGCGAGAGGAAGAAGACGAAGGAATCGCCCGGGAAACGTGGGGATTCGCCGATTCACTTAGCAGCACGAGCTGGGAATTTAGCGAGAGTGAAGGAGATTCTTCAGAATTGTGATGGTAGAAACGAGTCAAATGGTTTATTGTCGAAGCAGAATCTGGAAGGTGAGACGCCTCTTTATGCAGCTGCTGAAAATGGCCATGACTATGTTGTTGCAGAGATGTTGAATTATTTGGACCTTGAGACTGCATTTATGGCTGCCAGAAATGGATTTGATGCTTTCCATGTTGCAGCAAAGCATGGCCATCACAGTAAGAATCTTTATTAGATTTAAATGTTTTACAAGCAGATATCACAATCAATCATAATTCCATGTCTTAATGAATCATTGTGGAGTGACCTAGTGGTCTCATTAAATAACTAAGAGGTCCATGAGATTAATCCATGGTGGCCACCTACCTAGGAATAGTTTATATTGTTATGAGTTTCTTGACATCTACACGTTGTAGGATCAGGTGGTGTGTCATGTGACAATAGTTAAGGTGCGTGTAAGCTAGCTCAGACAATCACAAATTTAGGGATGCCAATTGCTTGATAAATGTCTGTTTATATAGTATAGCTGACCTTTTATCAACTGCCTAATAGTACTTGGCTTTATGTTTCTACAAATAGCCCATTATACACCTTTTCCTTTTAATGGGAAAATTTTGTTTATACTTTTCATTGATTGTGTAAGCTGTGAAGTGCCTTTATTGTAGACTAGCATCTCAACAATGCTATTTGAAGAGATCTACGAAGCACGGACACCTTAGTTTGGGTCGTCTAAGTACTTGTTAACCACAATTGGCTATGTATCAAAATTAGTTGAGCAAGTTGAATACAAATCTGACATTAGTTCCACAGACCCCACCTGTCAACCATAATGTTCATGTTAGACTTCTTTTATGTCAAAATAGACAACCAGAGAATTCATTTACTCCTAAAAATGGACAAGTAAAGATTTGATAGTGCAATCTATCAAAGCTTGTTATCTTAACTATATAAAGAAATAACATTATTGACTTGAAATTTCCTTTATAAGTTGGTTTAGATGAAATTAGAATATTTTGATATAAATCATAATCTTGAATATCTGATAAAGTTTTTCACCTTAAGCTCTGTCGTTGTCAAAGCTATACTAGGCTATTGAAATCTTGCAATCACTTGAACCTTTTATTTTCTGGTTTTTATTCTATGACTGTATAGGATTTATTTATTTATTTATTTTGTCAAGACTCACAATTTTACATGACAACTAGATTTTTTGGGGAAAGTCCTCTGCACTTGTTGCTTTCTGGATTTACTTTTTTGACTTTTCACGAGGCTTTAACTCCTTTTCTAATTTATCAAGAAAAATTAGACATAATAAGTGGAGAATCACCAGATATCTTCTTCCTCAGAGCCAGGATATTACTCTGTGATATCATCAAGCTTCTTTTGTTTTCATAATAGTTTCATCTCTTCTCATATATATATATATATATAGCTTCATCTTTCTCTCAATATATATATATATATGTGTGTGTGTATCTATCTGTATGCATATGTAGTTTCTTTTCTTTTTTTCTTTTTTTTTTGTGAAGAAGTTTCTATTCTTCTTGATTTCATTCTGATTAAACAAATGTTGCAGAGGTGTTGCAAGAACTTCTCGAAGTATTCCCCAACTTGGCCATGACCACAGACTCGGTCAACTCAACCGCTTTGCACACAGCAGCTGTGCAGGGGCACATTGATGTGGTAAATCTCCTTCTCGAAACAGACTCGGAACTTACTAAGATAGCTCGAAACAATGGCAAGACTGTTCTTCATTCAGCTGCCAGAATGGGCCATGTTGAAGTGGTAAAACTATTAGTGAGCAAGGACCCAAGCCTCAGCTTCCGAACCGACAAGAAGGGCCAGACCCCACTGCACATGGCTGTTAAAGGGCAGAACGAGAGGATCGTTATGGAGCTACTAAGACCTGATCCTTCAGTTTTGACCTTGGAAGATAACAAGGGAAATACAGCATTACATATTGCTGTATCGAAGAGACGTACCGAGGTAGATTATAATTAGTTTTGAGTACATTCGAAGATGCAAATTTTGATTTCGTTAGTTTGATATGACCTGGTATTTACTACAGAGGACCATTCTTTTTTTCTTTTTATTACTATTCTTTTTTTTTTTTGTGGGCTATCCTTTTTGTATGCCTTTCTTCTCTTTCATTTCTTACAAGAGAAGGGTAAACAAAAAAAAAAAAAAACCACAAAAAATTAAGTGGAGACCTTTCTAGAAAAAGGGTCTCCAATCAAGCCTAATAAAGCCTAGAGAATAATTACAAAAAGAAGAGATTGGGAAAGCAATGAACTAAGAGATAGTCTTGAAAGACTCAAAAGAACAATGACATTAACGTCCTTTCCCTCATACTAAGAGCAAACTCCAAAGGTAATAAGAGATTGCCAACTCACAAGCTTATGGTAGAACTAGAAAGCATGTCAAAACTTAAGTTCAAAGAAACCCAACTGAGAAGAGAAGATTAACAATAGGGGGCAATAATAAGAAGCCTGTGTCATGAAATTTCAAGCTAAAAAGAGATGCCAAAACCATTTGGTCAAAGAGAAATATTCTTTCTAAGTAAGTTCTAAATTTCCAAATACCAAGACTGCCCTTGTTCATTTCTTTCCACAATTGACCACATGAGGACTACCTTTTTCAGACTTCTCATCTGGCTTACAATTGCTCTCCAAACAATGACATCCAAACAAGCTATTATAGTCACTTAAAATAATCATTCATTTCTAACCACTCAAAATACTCACTCATTCCTAACCACTCATTTCTAATCATTTATGTCTAAGCATTCATTTCTAATCACACCCAAACGAGCTATTGTCTCCTATCCCCTCTACAAAAACGATCATCCAAACAATCTCTTAACTGTAACTCTCTACAAATAATCACATCCAAACGAACTATTATTAAAACTCAAATTTGTAATCACATAAAATAACCCCTCATTTATAATCCCTCTACAATTCCACATCCTCTAGGGAGCTGGACAATCACTCACCAAATCTTACTTTCTTGACTGTCAACCTTATCATATTCAACTTTGACATTGTCCAAGGAACATTTGTATCTAATACTACTATAACCCTTGAGGCCCTCCCAAATTTTCTAAGGACTTCATTGAGGCACCTAAGTAACTCAAGCTTCCTTATACGATTGAAGATCGTATTGTCAGTAAACTACAAATTGCACTTTGCATTTGATCTGATTAATTCTAATCATTCTTAGACGGTCCCGTCCTTTTTTCCTTCTGAAACATTCTTTTGAGAGCATTTACTTCCAAGGTGAAAGTAATGACTTCCTCTTGCAAACATGATGGATAAATACTGAACAGCCATTCTAGAAAATGAGCATTTTTTGGTGTATATCTTCCTGCTGCAAAGGCTCCTTGGGGAAGGGACATTATAGAGGGAAATACCCATCTCAGTATATCTCTCACTTTATAAATTATCTTACACAGCCCTGTAAAAAGCGAAAAAAGACTCGGATAAAAGAAACGAAAAAGTAAAAGAAAAAGAAAAATTATCCTATACAGATTGGTTCAAGACTTCTTTGTCTTGCCTCAGAAAAATTGTCTAGTACAGACTGGTTCCAAGATTTGTATCCAAGACTTTGTACACATTAATTGCCTTGCCTCAGATTACTTTTTTGGAAGAAGGAAAATAAAAAAAATTTAAATAACTCAAACCTCTCCCAATCACTATGATAAAAAGCCAATGATATATAATCAGGACCAAGACATAAGCAACCTTTATTATTCGGTCTACTGAGAAAGCCTTCAAACTCTTAAATGGCTGCCGTGAAAGGTTATCGAGGAAAGGTCTCGTCTTCTTAGCTAGAGCATAGGAAGAAGAGATTGTGTATGCTGATGGCCATTTTGTATATCTAAATAAAAGAAAGGTTAAGTTTCAAGTTTTAGTTCTCATTACTAGGACTTGGTCTGATCTTCATATATTTGCAGAATGTTTGTTGCCTATTATCTGTCAATGGAATCAACATCAATGCCATCAACAAGAATGGAGAGACCCCACTTGACATTGCAGAAAAATTTGGATCTTCAGAACTTGTAACCATCTTGAAGGAGGCTGGGGCAGTCAATTCCAAAGACCAGGGAAAACCCCGAAGTGCAGCCAAACAACTAAAACAGACAGTTAGCGACATAAAGCACGACGTTGAATCCCAACTGCACCAGACTCGCCAGACCGGTGTTCGGGTTCAGAGAATTGCGAAAAGATTAAAGAAACTTCACATCAGTGGCCTCAACAATGCCATAAACTCTGCAACTGTTGTGGCTGTTCTCATTGCCACTGTTGCTTTTGCTGCCATATTCACTGTCCCTGGCCAGTTTGTTGAGCAGGAAACACAAGGTTTTACGCTGGGACAAGCACATATCGCCACGAGTGCACCTTTCATCATTTTCATGGTTTCCGATAGCTTGGCGTTGTTCATTTCTCTGGCGGTTGTTGTTGTCCAGACATCTGTGGTTGTGATTGAACAGAAAGCAAAGAGACAGCTTGTTTTTGTGATTAACAAGCTCATGTGGTTGGCTTGCCTCTTCATTTCAGTTGCCTTCATTTCAATCACTTATGTGGTTGTTGGCTCAAACCACAAGTGGCTTGCCATATGCGCAACTGTGATCGGTAGCACGATAATGCTTACAACAATTGGCTCCATGTGCTATTGCGTCGTTCAACACAGGATGGAAGAGTCGAAATTGAGAAGTTTTAAGCAAGGCGAGAGCCGGTCTCGTTCATATTCCATTTCTATGGTTGCATCAGAAACAGAGTTGTTGAATAGTGAATACAAAAGGATGTATGCAGTTTAAGTGAAAAAAAAAAAAAAACATTTATCTATTACAGGGTGATGGTTTATCTTCGGTCGGAATAACTTGATTCTGCTAATTGTACAACTAAGCCATGTGGTGCCGGTTTGAACTCGTATCGAACTGAAGACATGTAACCAGAACCCGGATTACTTGACCATATGAAACACCAGAAAGGTCAGTCCATGTTAGCCTACGGTCTTTTTGCATCATGAAGCATAACAATGAGGATAATAAATACTTGAAGTTCATTACAGCAGATGATATCAATATATTAGATTATGGTATCAGATCAGTTATGTATATGTATTATCTACCATTGCTAGATGATACTGGTGTCACGGCCAATGCTTGTAGCCAGATCGTCTATTCGGCACAAGTACTCGAGGTTGTCTCGGGTGCTTCCAGAGATCGATACTGTCACGTATTGGGTTTATAGATGCCCAAGTATTATCCATTGTTGTCTGCTCTTAATTTACCTGTATATCTATCATAAGGAAATTTGAAATGCCTGAATATCACATTTTTCAGTTGGTGTTCTTGATTACTACTCTCTGTATAAGGTTTTCATCTCACAATCTCACTTTAAATAGTTTCTGTCAGAGAAATTTTCATTTATGATTTATCCAGTCATCATAAGTATTCTTAGCTTTTGATTGGTGTTCAAGCATTTATATTAACCAAAATAGAAATAGTATTTTGCTTTTATGTTTTCCACACGGTTATTAAGAGTTTTTTTCTTCTTTTTTTTTTTGAAACATGTTATTAAGAGATCTTTAATCCTCACGTATATGGTCATTGTACTTAAAAAACAAATTTTGTTGTTAAATTCAATTTTAAATTTTGATTTGGTAAAATAAGTAAATTTTATTAAGAGATCTTTAATCCTCACGTATTCCCAATTCACCAATTATTACAAACAACCTGAACTCATTTTGAAGTTTGATCAAACTACATGGCTAAATTCAATTTTTCTTTAAACCAAACACATTAATAATTTAATAATTTAACTATGAATAATTCGTCAGAAATTACAGATATAAACTAATTTTTAAATTTTAACTAACTCCAAAGACTAAAAGCAAGTAAATTTTAAGTGTTCTACCAACTTAAAAGACCAAATTGATACTTTACCCAGAGTTTAAGTATCGTTCGTAAAACCCAGGGAAAGAAAAAAGAAATAATTGTTCTAAGATGATGGAAACCAAACAAAAACTTTTCTTAAATATCAATTCTCGAGATCGAACCTTTAACGCTGGTGTTGAATTGGTTTACAACCAAACAATGAAACCAAACAAAAACTTGTAAAAATAAAGAACATACTTCACTTGAGGTAGTAAGGAAATAAACCTATAAGCATTCGCAAATAGAGCAAATGTGGAAAAGCTCTTGGATGCAGTAACACACAAACAAGTTACATTGGTGAATCAAATTTAGATTAATCGCCACCACCACCCCCATTCCCTCTAATAAGCAAGAAAGAAAAACTAAATCCATATGTAAAATAACATCTTTATCTACTTTATCTTCTTCCCCTTTCCCCTTCAACACCTGATGATAAACAGATGCAAGAAATCTTCGGTATCGACCGCCTCTTTTCGACATCAGGTTCAACAGTTTCTGTAGACTATAAATGACAAGTTCATACACAGTGTGGTCCAACTACTTTTTGTATTTACTTGGTTGACAGTCTTGTGTTTTATTCCCCAAATATCCATCTCTATGACATGACTAACTTGGTTATGTACCTTCATTAGAAGGCACGTAACCGAGTTTCGTATTATTAACAACCGTAAATTAAAACGCACATTCCATCCCTCCAGTGAATAAATACACTCTACCACGATAAAGAATTTACTCTTTTAAGAAGGTGCCGTGGCCTCCGCTTCTCGGTGATTGGAATGATTTTCTCCTTCAGCTTCAATAAAAAAAAATACCAGTTCGTCAATAGTTTCAATATACTGCATTTGTATGCAATCAAACAAAACAACTATAGGATGCTACGGGAGTTTTGATCAAGCAAATGCTTATCTAATTGCATCTCAGGCTAAACAAACATTAACAATTGATTTAAATGTCACTTACTAGCTCAACAACATGTGGGAAACAACAAATTGCACTCCATGTAAATGAAATGTAATTTTATTTTTAGGCAGGTCGGATTAGGAGTCATAACCTCAATGCTGCACTTGGGTCAATCCAGAGTTTAATGAACAAATTTCAGAATGGTCCAGGCAAAATCAAATGAGCATAGAGCTGTTCTTCCTAAAAATCAATTGTAAATTTAAAAAAAATAGATCATGTTCGATAACCATTTGGTTTTTTATTTTTGGTTTTTGAAAATTAAGCCTATAACTACTGTGGGTAAAAGCTCTTTTTAGTTTAACAACATTTGGAGAGAATTGAACTTATGACCTCTTGGTCATGTCAAGGGGTAAGAACTCGGGAATTCAACTTATGACCTTCGGGTTTTGTATCCATACTCAAGACTTCTTTCTTGGTCACCCTATAAAAAAAACAGTGATTGATGTTCTTCTAATTACTTTTCTTACTACTATTTGAAAGAAGATATCGTTTTTCTATGCAACCAGTCCACCACACTGTTTCCATTAATTGATTCAAAACCTTCAAGTATCTTAGAATTTTTCTAGTCTTATCATCTAAATAGTTGCTGAGAAATGTTAAGACAAACCCATCTCAAATTTTTAAGTCAGTTAATGAAATGGGTTAGGAAAGATATGTCAAGAATCTTAGTATCTAAAAGCTTGAAAGAGACAAAAAGCCATTCAAGTCAAGATGATGAACAGAATCAAATTATTTTGCAATTTTTTCTGTGATCACATTTTGCTAATGAATATATTACTTTGGGTTTTACCCTTCTACTGATTCATAAGTTAACTCTAGTTTTTATGCACACATTACACACTGAGAGAGATACAAGTGCAAAGATCACCAAACACCAGTATGAGCATGAATTCATCAAATCTATTTTCTTAGATGCATACCTTTTATAACCATCTTACCAAGCTGACTTATACATGTCATTGACAAATAGCTCAATCCTACAACTTCTAAACCAAAACTGGGACAATTAGCAACTTAGACTTAAACCTGAGACCTATTAACTGAGTTTATTTTTTAAGAAGGTAGAGCTTCTTAAATAAAATGCCTTCAACAAAACCTAACAACTGAGTTTATTTTTCTTAATGCTCATTGGACTCTAAATTCATATATATAGCATCTTAGTTATTGTAAATGATAGTACTGGTACCAAGCATCTGACTTATCAATGCAACTAAATTTAGCATGAGACTAGTTCATAGTTCATACATATCATACAAGTTACCGCATATCACAACATGGTCAAGCATCTTGCGATTAGACATTGAAGTGCTGTTTAAGATAAGCTTTAGGTTCGACTCTTGATTGTGAAGGTTAATATGTCAAGAACTGATCGTAATATACAAAGTTCCAAAAGCCCACCTCAAAAAAAAAAAAAAAAAAATACAAAAGGAAAGGAAAGAAACATGGATAAACAAATACAGCTCATGAATTACGAAACATAGACAAGCATTCTTCAAAGAGTACAAATCTCTAAATATTAAATCCAACAGAAAGCATTACGAAACACTCAAGCATACATCAAGTAGTACACAAAGAAAAATAATGTCAACGAGAAGTACATACCTGCTTGGATCGTTCCTTGATGTGCTCAGCCTGCATTTAGAATTTGATTCCTCAGAACTTCTGAATTGGATGATGATTTAGACTCGACACATACAGATATCCTAAGATAAATCCAGCATGTAGCGGACCAAAGTCATCAAGCAAGTCAAGAACATACTAGCAAAATGAGAAGAACTCATTGGCATGTCGTGACCTAGTTCCAAAAGTGACAACCATGGAATGGCATATCTTATGGTTATTAATAGTGCTTATAATGTTACTAGCTATAGAGAAGTATATATTGAAGTTGATGTTAGCATAATGAAGGAAACCAATCATTTGTGAACTGTGATTAGTTTTACTTTCTTTTCTTTTTTTGATAAACTAGGTAATCTTAGCCCCAGTACAACATACCCACAGCACTCGCACCCAAGTGTGATTAGTTTTACTGAATTAACTGTTGACTATGATGTCCCAAAATTATTGTTATAGTTCACAGTTACTGGGAACTTCCTCATATTTTAGTTCACAGTTACTGGGAACTTCCTCATATTTCTTCTGAGTAGAAGAATCACTGCCTGTTACATTTTCTTTTCTTTTCTTTTTTTTGATTTTTTTTTTATATATGTGACTATCCGGGCCAGCTTTCGCGCACCTCGACTAATGTCACGGGACATACCGCCTGACCCTACAACATTTGGATGCCACGAAAACCCGTAGAAATTTAATTCCTAGGTAGGTGGCCACCATGGATTGAACCCATCATCTTATGCATCCCAAGGCCCTCTTTGACCAATTAAGTCACTTCATGATGGTTGCATGTTACATTCTCAAGGAGAATGAAGAGGAAAAAAACGCAATGTTCATGAGGGTCAGATCCTTCGAAATGCTTCTTGGACTTGGACAAAAATAGAAACCAATTTTCATCCATGGCTTCTCTTACTCATAAGAAAGAAGACATGGGCATTGCTGGAGTTCTACGAGCCATAAAAACCGATGATACCATCACATCAGTCGCAGAAATGTTCTTATATTGACCATGTTTTAGCCAATTCAGGCATCTTAATTAAAGTGTAAGAACACTGAAGAAATGACTGGGTACGCCTCCCTAACATCAAACCGGTAATAAAAAAAAAAAAATTAAAAAAAAACCATCAAACCGATAATAACCCCTTTTAAGAACAAACCCTGGATAGGATCCCTCTCTCTCCGACTATACATGTTTTGAGACTTGAAAAACTTTCAGGAAAAGGATGATCAAGATCAGGATCCTCTCCAACTTCAGAATCAACAGGGTGTGTAGTTTTCTTCCCTCTTGTCTTTCAGTTTCAACCACAAGTTACAAAAAGAAATTACAGCAGAATCAACTGAACAATACTGATTTAAGAAAAAGTTACATGCATCACTTGAAAGTCATCTCCTAGAGTGGCAGAAACTTCCATTAGAACAATCAATCCAACCGCTTGTCCTAGATATTGTGGTCGTGAGAGCACAAAGGGAAGGAGGCTATGAATGTAGAGATGCTATGCTTGATTAAACATGAAAAAAACTACCAATTTATCCACTAAAAGAAAAGAACACAAGTTTCAGTCAAATGTACCTCTTCTCTCAATAACAGTGCATTTTCCTCCTCCAGATTGGTCACTATAGACTCTAGCTCTAGCGTATATGCCTAAAAATAAACACATAAAATTAAATCTCGTAGGAATAAAGCTCAAATAAGAATTGGAAAACCCGAACAACTTCACAAGAACAAGCCATGCTTTGAAACAAGAAAATTATAGTTTAACCTGCTTGCATGATGAGTCAGTGATCACCCACCTAAGAATTAATTCCTACTTTACATTCAAATATTATAGGAAAATGTTGTATGGTTTAGTAAAAATAGTCATGGATATCAAAAACAACAAGAAAAACAAATAAAAGGTCATCTAGAGTTTAACTTGATTGCATGATGGGTTGAGTTGAGTATTCACCCACCTAAGAATTAATTTTCTACCAATTTTGTTTACATTCAAATATTATAGGATCGTGTTGTATGTCTCGTGTCGAGCTGCACACATGCTAGCCGGACAGTCCCGGATATCAAAAACAACAAGGAAATTACGACAAACATAAGGCGATGTACAGTTTAACCTGCTTGCGTTCCCTAGAACGGGCGGCGGATTCCCTGTTCTTGATCATCCGTCTCTGTTTTTGCTGAGTAGCCTTATCAACAGGTTCCTCAACAGCCCTTCTCTTCCCTCTTCCAACTCCAACCATTCTCCCCCCTTCGATCGCAACCAACTGCTGCAACGGAACCCGAAACTGATCATCAAGCGAATCAGAGATCACAGGAACCCTCTCCTCATGAACAGCCCCAGCCTTAGACAGAAAATCCTCAAGCGTGATTTCCTGATCCACAGAAGCATCCCGCGGCGGGTCGCCATCTCCGGCGACGATCTCCTTCCAGACCTCATCCACAGTCCTGGTGGCGGGAAAACTCGCCGTCCCAACAACCGGATCCTCCTCCTCCAACTCCTCCGGCTGAACTTGATCGTGAGACTGCGCATCGGAATAGATGTTCTTAAGCAGATCATCCATGCTCATGGAAACCAAATTCCTGGAGGGATCAGAGCGGTGCAGATCGGCGATAATTGTGGAGATAGAACAAACGGAGGATTGGCGCGGCAGATCCGGGGTGGGGTTCGACGTGGACGCCATTCGCACATTGGAGGAAGCCATGGCGAGAATCTAGGGCTTGCTCTGGTTCTTCAAATTGGGTGAAATTTGAGGGAAGAAATGGGGTTTGGCATTGAGAAAAGGGGATTTGGACTGTTTTTGGAATGGTGAGAAGAAGAGAGCAGAAATGGGAGTTGTTCTGAAAATGGAAATGGAGAGAAGAAGATGAAAGGGACGTGACATGGTTATATAAACTGTAAGCAAGTGGTTAAGGATCTTCCCTCCACTTCTATCAAACTAGACTTGTCAATTTTGTTCTATTTTTTTTTTTTTTTTTTTTTAATTAGTTAAAAAGTTGGAATTTTTTTAATAGTTTGTTTGGAAGTAGATTTTTATGAAGAAGTTGTAACTATAAATTTGTTTCAATGTGACTTTTGTTTTTATCAGAGTTAGAGATAAAAAAAGTTAGAGACAACCACTTGTTTGAATATGAATTTGAATGAAAAATTATTTTAAGCAATTAACAATAAAAGGTTAATAAGGAATAGTTAGAAATGAATGATAATAAATAAATAATTAAAAATGAGGAGTTGTTTTTAATAGTTAAAAAATAATGAATTGTTTTGAATACTTATAATAATACGTTGAAATATGGTATTTGGGAAGTAGGTAAAGAGTTTTTTTTATTTTTAAATCACCATAAATTCAAGAAACAAACGCAGCTAGTGTGCTAACTCTAATAATAATGAAATATAATTAGTACTAAAAAAAGAAATCTCGTTCCAATTGACAATTTTTTTTGTTGTGGTCTATTTTAACTATAATACTTTTTTAGAAATATTTTATGCACAATATAATTTTGGGAGTTTTTTTATATATTTTAATTTTTGTATTTATTGTCTCTTGATTTATAACTATCTGATGTACCGATTGAAGAATAATTTGTGACAGTTATTGAATATTATATTGATTGAACCACTCGTTAAAAACGGTTTGTAACATTAATTGAGAATTATATGTATATTGATTGAGGACTACTTACTGTACTGATTGAAATCATTAATAATTTTTTCATTTTTTTACGAGACTCATCCAAGTTTTTTGCTATACTTAAATTTCTTCTAAAAAATTATATGTACACATGCCCATGAGAAAGATATTTTTTTCTCTAAACAAGAGCTAGACAACCTCATGTTTTTTTAATTCATTTGATTACCCAAAATAATTAATAATTTTTAGATAGAGAAACATCTTTTCGAGACTCTAGAAAATTTCGACAAGAGTTTTTTCATGGGCCCACGTGGGTATATGGAGTGGAGTTTTTTTAAAATTTAGGAAAAATTGCACAAACTACCCCTAAATTATAGAGTTTGTAACCGTTACACTCTTAAACTATGAATTTGATCAATTACCTCCCTTCAAATTTGATAAGTGTTGCAATCAACTCTCAAAATTAAATTGTAATATTATAATAGAGGGTACAATGGTCATATTTTAAAAAAAATATTTCTCCTCTTCAACTTCTATTGTCTCCGTTGGTATTTCTTTCCTTAAAATGAAAATCAATAAGACATAAAATATATTATTTTTCATTTCTTCTTCGATCTATATAATTTCTTCTGCTTCGGGTAGTTTTTGAGTTATGTTTCGATGTTTCAAGACTTTTTCCCCTGCTTTCAACTTCACTGCCATTTTTTTTTTTTTTTTGATATTCGTGGCTGTCCGGGCCAGCTTGCGTGCGCAAGCGCACCTCGACTAATGTCACGGGGCATACCGCCTGACCCTACAACCATCATGGGTAGCCCAATTGGTCATAGAGGATAAAGTTAATTATACAAATAAGCTAATTTAGATTGATGGTAAAGTTAATTATAAGTTGTAATTAAGGATAAAAATTTGTAATTAAGCTGAATATTGTCCTGGGTCATATGATGCTAATTTTTAGAAAGATCTTGAAACCAACATGGATGAGGATGAGGTGCTGGGTGCTGGTTAGAGGCAAAATGGGAAGATGGGAGAGAAGAGAGAGAAAGAAAGGAAAGAGGTGTTTTTTTTTTTTTTAATGTTTTTATTGATTTTCATTTTAGTAAAAAAACTATACTAATCACACTTAAATTACAATAGTTTCTCACCAGACTAAACACACTACTAAGAAAATAAACATATTTGTCTTCTGCATATTCATCGTTTTTCGATAAATATGTTTGATAGTAGCATCAAAATTTGAATCTCCACTTAATAATGGTAAAATTATGTGCAGCGTAATAACTAATAAAAATATTTGAAGATGTTTCCTAACGAACACATTTACTATACTACATATTCAAGACATCTGCAACCGTCTCTAGACCCAAACTCAAGAGATAACAAGAAAATCTTTTAATTAAATTCACTCGTGAATTTCAAACTTGGAACCTAGAGCAATACCTTAAAAACTCCAAACCTCTACTATCGAGACCATCACTACTTAAAAACAAAACTAGAATAGGCATGAAACTTCAGAAACCATCAATGATCAAAGTAGAATTCATTTATCAATATGAGCCAAGGAAACATCTTTCAAATGAGAAAAATTAGTGTCAAAACAAAACCCAAGAAAATGCCCTAAAATTTTGTTGTTTGACCAATTAGATTACACCTCCAAAAGGTCTTGCTATGGTTTAAAGCTATACAGAAGTACCAATATCAAACTTTGGTCCACAGGAGAAATATAAGTTCACAGTTTGATGATACAGAACCAACAAACACAAGTATTCCAAAGATAAGAAATTATAAATATCCACAAAGTAGGGCTCTAGTTCTAAAAAACCGTAGAACAAACTGAGACCTAAAGCATTTATGCTCTCAATGTTCAAGATGGAAAACGTATTCGGTTAAGCGCTGCAACTTACTGGAACCTAACTTCTGCTCTGTCACAATTTGTTGCTTCTTCACAGTGAACATTTGAGAAGCAAGATCAACAATCCATCCTTGCGCTGTTACATCTGCAAATACAAACAGAGGCCCTATTGTTTGAAAACTAGCCAGAATGGATGGAGGAAACACCTAATGAAGTCCAAATACTATAGCCATTGATAAAACAGCTTACTTAAAAGGAACGTTTTTGTCATCCAAATAATGTAGCATTTTTATTTATAACCAGAAATCGAAACTTCACTCTACTACATACCTAGGGCCACCTGTACCCATCCCAAGTCTTTGGACCCAACAGATAATAAGAGATTTTACTATTAAACTCACTCGTGGATTTCAAACCTGGGGCCTTCAAGGGAGCATACCTTTAAGACTCCAAGCGTGGAGGCTGCCCCTTGGAGACCCAAATAATATAGCAATTATTATCTCAAAATACAATAGCAATCATTTTGCATGAAAAAACAGACATGATAAAGATAATTTAAGCAATAAAGGCCTACAAACTCCCATTCTTCTATTTTGAGTTTATTATTTACAGAATGTTAAAATGGGAAGTAAAAATCTTTTCAGAAATCGAAGTCATTTACATCGCCAACTTTTTCGAGTACAATATTTAGTTCGGCTATATGCGTGTAAAAGGTATAATAAGCGATGAAAGCCAGTCAGGTCTTGGTGAGTGCTAGTAAAGGCTAGTGACGAGAGATAATGTTTAGTGTTTCATACAGTGGCCCTACTAAGTTAACCTACGGTCCTACCTACTCAATCTCAAACAAATGGAAACATAATATATTATAATATAAGAGAAGTCAAGGAGTTGATCACTTAGATTAATGTTTTGAGAAAAATACCACACAGTCATAGACTAATATTCAGTGTTGCATTTTTAGTGTTAGAATGGAACAACAGGGACTTCAAATGTTTGCCTGTATGGTGAATTTTGCTCGCTGGTATTAAGGTCACCTTTGGTAACAGCCCAAACAAGAACTTTGACCTTATTGTGGTAGTTATTATTCCGAATAGCAAAGTAGGTCTAAGAGATTTACGACATCTTCGGTCAGAGCCTGCATAGCAGATCACTCTTTAATTTCTTAGGGACCATCATCTTATCTCTTCACAACGCAAGAGGTGAGTGTAGTATTCCGTAAAATGTTTATGAGACTAATCAAAGTCTCAACTCTTGATCATTAAGAAGCCCATACAGACCATCATTAAGAAGCCCATAAAATGTTTATGAGGCTATATGGGTGTGAAAGGTATTTTGCTGTACTTGGAAAAAAAATTCCTCTACAACTCTCAAGTATCCTTATTTAGGCCCTTACCCTCTTTATATTAGAAGTCTTTATTTTCTTTTTCTTGCTTTTTTTGGAAACCGGAAAATCCGAATTTCGCTCCACTATATCCGAGGTTACCACGCCCACGCCCATCCCTAGGTCAGGCACCAAAAGACATCGAAGGAATGGAGACACGAGAGATGTTTACAATTTAATATCACAGTTGAGTCTTGAACCTAAGACTTTGAGGGGAGTACACCTTTAAAACCCAAGCCTTCGACCACCGCGCCACCCTTTGGGGACAGAAGTCTTAATAAATTTAATAACATCCTAAGGTGGTTTGCAGTTATATGTCCTCAATCGAGGATTTAAAAACATCAGCAAAGGAAATAGGGGAGATAAGGACTAAGAGGAAATTGTTTTTTACTTCTGGTTCAGAATAGTCATAAAATTCAATAACATTTGACATTCTCGTCGAACCTCCAAGTACAATAAGGCTGAAAATGTTACTTCGAGAGTCCTGAAACTAGACAGCACCATTGCAGAATCTTGGAGTTCTCAATCTAAATCATGAGCCCTTTATCATAGAAGAAACCTCATGGAGGTTAGGATTGAAGATGGGGCCACCTTATTCACGTTTTTACAGCCTTTTTATGCATCAACCAGAAAATAAATATGGAAAAGGATTTCTCTTTTGCAACACAGTCTCTGTCGAAGGTCACCCCAGTGAATCAAGCACAGATTTCCATGGCTTTCTATTTGTAACTAGTCGCAATTGATTGGATAAGGGGAAGATCATGGGTATTTAAGTGAGAACAACTATTTCCATTGGCACGAAGCCTAGCTAGGTTTCCATGGCTTTCTTTTTTGTTTCGCTCAAAAGGTATCATGCCAATGGAAATGGTTATATCCTCACTTATATATTTTTGATCTTCTCCTAATCTAACTAGGGACTACTTTTTGTTTGTATTCCAACAGTCACACAAACTGCAAACACCTCAAAAAACTAACTTCACACCTGAATAGCCAACTTGCAACCTCAAAGAAGGTGGTCGAGATTCTCTGTCACCCTCATACTTAAGATGCAACACATTGGACCCATAATGGTGGTAACATTTCTTCATAACCTTGTCTAAGGTAAACCTTCTTTGAAATTTTCATCTTCCATAAAAAGACTGAATCCCGAAAGAAGAATGAGAATAACCAAACAGGTAAAGAAAAATGACAAGAAAACCCTTCGCTAGATTAGGAACCCAACATCAAATATCTCTACAACCTGGATCAAAACAAAATAGTATTTCCCCTTATTAGCCTTATATTTCATAGGAAATAAAAGGCAAGGATTGAAGAGGACACGGCCAAAACTCCTTCCTCCACCCAGGATTTGTCGAGAGAATTGGCAAAAAAAAAAAAATGAACGTCAATTAGAGTTCCAAATGAAAAAATGACTCTTATGAAGGAAAAATATACTAGGCCTGGCCCTTGATTTCTCACCAGAAACAAGAATTGTATGTTCAAGGGGTTAGAAGGTGGACAAAATTTCTATGAATCATTAATCATATAGAATATGGGTTACTAGCCTTATCTTTCTTAGGCAATGAAGGGCATGGATTGAGAGGACAAGGCCAAAATTCCCTTCTCCACCCAGGACTTGTTGAGAGAATTGTCAAAAAATGAACGTCGGAAAAATATTCAGGCCTTTGGTTTCTTAGGAAAAAAACATGCATTGTATGTTCAAAGGGTTTGAAGGTAGTTAAAAGTTCTTAGAATCAATGCCCACATAATTCCACATTATACATAAGAAGCGATCAATAAATTAAGACGAAAAAGAAGACCAAGCAACCGGGGGTAGAGAGAACCCCTGCCCAAAAGACAACAAAAGCAGCGGCTTCTAGTCTCGTTCATAGCTTTGCATGGTCTCATTGAAAGGTTTTGATCCTTTTAAAAGAAATTACAATATACAAAAGTTTCAGGAAATTATAAAAGTACGAAGTTAATAAGAGAAGCTTACAATTTTTGGCTTCTTCCTCGTTCATTCCCAAGAAGTGAGCTGTGTCATGGATGCTTATAGTAGAATAAGCAGACACCAGCAACCGAAACATTCTTCTTCTATAAAGATCTGCAGCATGAAAGCAAAATTTATTTTGAAGTTTTTCTTTTTTGCCAAATATTTTGAAGTTTAAGGTTCATGACCTTTCAACAGCTAAGCCACAAGTTCAATCCACTCTCTTTTTAGTATTTATACACTCAAAAAATTATCTACAACTTGTACCCTATCAAGGAAATCTTCTATATGGCTGTGTCCATCCCATTGAAATATGATAAATCAATTATAATTTTGTAATTGCTAATTGGAACAAGTTGAGAAAAACTTGTTGCTTTAGTGCCTAACAAAATCCCTTCATTGCAATTTCATCTACTTTTTCATTAAATAATAGATTCACAGTCACCTTTAAGTCATTCGAAGGTGACAAATCATGTTGCCTCATTCTTACACTTCTTCTCAATCCTGATGGAAAGTTTTATATATACATATACCATTGGAGTTTTAAATGGAGATAATGTAAAATTACTAGCCAGTTTCATATCACTAATGAAATATTTTGTTCCTTTGAAGAGGAATAAAATTAAAGAGGCTTGCCTGAAAATGCTGCTAATAGGCCTTGAACTTCTTGAGACCAATCAAATCCATGAATAGCCTCATAAACACCCCCATGGTCCCGAACCCATAGCTTTTGGAAAATTTTCCAAACTGCAACCAGTTCGGGTCGGTGCTCTTTTATAGTGGAAGGTATTGATTTCCAGAGAAATCGAGCACTATTGCTGCAAGAAACCACTTAACAGTTAACAGTCAGCTGATAATCCACAAATCCAGATAAGGAAATTCAACTACAACCAAGAGTTAAGATATGAACCAAATTACAAAAAGATAAAACAAAAAAATTGAAGGAAAGAAAAAAGGAAGGAAAGGAATGAATAAAAGAAATCCAAAACAAAAATTAAACGGTGAGTCTAAGATATGAAGACCATGTACAACTCTCATATGAGCCAAAAATCGATTGTATGAATAAACGAAAACAACAATCAATAATTAAAGAAACCGTAAGGCAAATAACACAGCGATTAACGTGGTTCACGAACGTGTGTTAGCTACACCCACGGGTAGATGAAAGAACTGTATTATTAAGGAAATAAGAACACGAATGTTTATTCAAACAAGGCTAGGGTTTTAAGAGAGTTAACTTCAATACAATATATATGACCCAATGTATAAAGACTAATACAAAAATATAAATCCAATTACATATTTCGACTAGGTTTTGGTGGTGTTGGGATCCCTGCTCACTAACCGGGTAGGGAGATCCTGACTAAGTAATTGTAGGACAACATAGTTAAAAGACATCTCAACATGAAGGATAACATAATCTAACACAATTTCCCAGTTTGGTGCCCTAATCTTTCTTTTCCTACATAGAAACAGAACTTCTCAAATGTGGTTAAAAACTCGTTTCGGAAAGTAAAACCAGCGAATCGGAAAGACAAAAGAAGCACAACAGCGTTTAAAACCCAGATCAAACACAAGAACCACAGAACTTTCAGCCAATAAACAGTCTAATGCGCAATAAATCTATCTAGAAATCCTCCGATTTGAAGCAAAAACGGATAGCAATCAAGGAAAAGGATGTTACATATCATCAACGTAAAGGAAGGAAAGAAAATGGATTGAGTAAGGCCATTCATCCTGATACGCAATGCCCTCGGCTGCAGCCTGTTCAAAGAAACGATGATTGAAGAAATCAATCTGAGAGGAGAAATCAGGCAGGATTTTCAGAGAATCGACGTAAAAGAAGAGAAACTAGTTGCCTGAATCATGAGCTCATCGCAGATATCAGCGATGTTTTCGTAAGATTTGGAAGCCAAAGCCTCAGTGAGACGAACAAAATCCATGTTTGCACTCTCTTGCTCCTCTTTCTCCTCTAAATCTGCTCTATTTAATTTTAAGAAAACTAGGTTATGCTTTCGCCTATTCTTTTTTATGTTTTTTTTATAATACACGTACGGCAAGAGAATACCGATTCTTGAGATCGAACTTGTGAGGCTGTTAAACTAGTTTACAACCAAACAATAAGATCATTATGTCACTGTCTTATTCAACTTTTTTTTTTTTTTATGTTGAAAAATATATGATCTAATTTATATCATAATTTATTTTCTTTTTAACTCAAAAAAAAATAAACATTTTATTTTTCTTCAATTTTATTGTTTTTTATTAGATTAAAGAGCAAAAGTGTTGCTATGTACAAAAATTCTTGTATATATATATGGTATGATCAACCACGGTTTTAACTATGTGTTGTTCTGCTTGAGAGATATTCTAAGTTTTTCATGGTACATCCAATGAATGTATGATGCTAACATTTCGTACGTGAATAGGTGAAGATCTACTCTATCTATGACCTATGTGTTGATGAACTTCGCTCATACATTTTTATACAAATACCATGTTTTTCCTAATCAATTGCAATGAGATTTGAGTATTTCTAAAAATTGTTTGACTCCTTCAACGCATTCAAAAGATAACTTGTCTCTATTCTTGAACCAATCTTTATTCATTTTTACTCATCCTTAATTCACATATAACATATATATATAACTAATCTAATTAAACTTTAATTTATCCATAATCTAACTTAATCTAACATTAAATATAATTAGAATCAACCTAATTCAACATTACTCTATCATAAGCTAACATATATATAACTAAACCTAACCTAACTAAACTTTAATGTATCCATAATCTAACATTAAATATAATTAGAAATAACTTAATTCAACATTAATCTATCATAATCTAACTTAATCTAACTTACATATAACTAAAACTAACCTAGGCGATGAGCGACGACAATCAGAGGGGAGGCGAAGAGGTAGAGAGAACGAAAATAAATAGTTGAATTGTAAAGAAGAATCACGATTTTGTTTCAATAAACAGCGCGATAGATCCTGAAAAATTTCCATACCCCTCTATTTTTTTGTTTTCATAGGGAAATTATTGGGATAGGGCGACATTTTTGTACTATCGTCCTACCCATTTTTCAAAATATTGAAGATATGACGATACTTCTGCAAATCACCAGTCTATTATCAAGATGCCCCAACGATTTATAAAATTGTTGTCATATCCTAGTGTTGAACTGTATTTTATCGTTATAAATATTACTAACTGTTGATTGCTATTTAGTAATTAATAAGTTAACGATCGTATACAACCATCAGTATACATATGCACTTAAGAAGACTATTTTGTTAACCGTCGAAAGCATATACCAACGATTTGTTAAACCATCGACATATGTGAATAGAAGTCGACAATTTTTTTACGATTGCCCGATGTCTTTTCGGCCTATGGTGATTTTCTTGTGGTGTAATCATTAGTACTTTTACTATTATGATTCGTGGAATTGTATTATTAGTTGTGTGACTATAAACACATCTTTCTCATATGAGATTATTTTAATTATATTTGTAGTACATATACTATTAAACCACATAATTAGTCTAAAGTTGGATTATATAGAACATCACTTCTTTTGACTTTGATAAAGTTTAGGTACTTGCTACGAGATTAAATAAATCGGTGGTGAATAAATGTTTTACAATGAAAATTTTAAAATTTTGTTTTTCTTACACATGCTATCGATAATTCTATTCATGGTATTCAAGGATCAAAAAATGAAAAAAATGTAATCTAATAAAAACAATGAGAAAAATGTAATTTATGAATGAATAAACTATGAGATTAATTAGTGTCACTCTATTTTTAAAAGTGCAAACAAAAAGTTGACCTTTATTGAGATAATATGATGTATAATTTGATACCTAAGATATTACTAATTCAAATCTATTCATTCCAAATTAATGATTTTTTTTTTTTAAAGAAGAATAAATATGAAATCATAATGAAACCTAGATGAATATTCTTGATAAATGAATGACTGTGGTCTTTAATACGTGTGAATATATTTGAATTTTGATTGAGAAATATTTTGCTTGAAGTTTAACTAAGACCTTTAACTCTTGTTAGCTTTATTTACTTTTTTTTCATAAATATTCGAACTAGTTTTATTACTTATTATTTTTTAATGTATTAATTTATTTGTATTGATTGATTTTATCTTCTTAATTCATTTCTCAAAATAAAACTGAGAGGTATTAAAGTATGTAATGAAGAATAGAATTCAAGATGTAAAAAATTTTATTGGATGAAAAATTGGAATTCTTAACATTATAATCATAGTCAAGCACTAAAAAAAATACAGAAAATTTAGATTTAAAAAAAAAAGGTATAAATAATTTACTTATTATACTCAGGCTCAAAACATTTTTTTTATTCATTGTTTATTTTACAATTTTATTTATTTCTAACAAAATTCTCTCATTTAAAATGGAGAATAATCTTATCTGAAAAGGTGATAATTGTAATCTATGAATATAACATAATTGACATTTCTTTTTGACAAAATTGACCTTTACTACTATTTACCCAAATTTTACTCTTAAAAAAAAAAAAAATCCAAATTCAAATCTCACATTAATATTATCTTTCATTTATTGCATTTTTGTTGATCAACCAAATTTATATGCTAAGAAAATATGAGTTGAACAAAAAATAAAAAACAGTAAGAATTGAACCAATGAAAATTAGTAACTCTTCATAGTGAAACCTTGGGATTCCATTCTTCTATTCAAACAAAGAATCAAACACAAAATATTTTCATACACTGAATTTGTGTAGAACAAAAATCAAATTCATCAACCTTTGAAAGCCATTAATGGAAGAAGCAAGAAAGAATGAGTACCTTGTGCAATAGGAAATCTCTGCAACAAACAGAAATCCACGAAAAATTCAAACACGCTGCAGCATATTTGGAGTAAAATGGCTATCTTCAACGTGAACATGATTTGAATTTCCATCGCTGAATCCGAAATTCATCCAATCCGACGGCTCATCTTCCTTCACTGTTCTTCCACTCATATCGCCTTCTGGTTTTGTCATCCACGCCGTCCCGCCGTCATCCTCTCCGCCGGTCACAGGCGGCGGCGTCTCCGAGTTAATATTCTGCATCGGCGGAGTTAAATCGCTCGAAACCGGCGCCGGCGGCGTCATCGAGTCCACATCCTGCATCGGCGGGGTCAAATCGCTCGAAACCGGCGGCGGCGGCGTCATCGAGTCCATATCCTGCATCGGCGGAGTTTCCGAGTCCAAATCGCTCGACACCGGCGAAGGCGGCGTTTCCGAGTTCACATCCTGCATCGGCGGAGTCAAATCGCTTTTAACCGGCAGCGGTTGCGTCACCGAGTTCACATCCTGCATCGGCGAAGTCAAATCGCTCGAAACCGGCGGCGGAAGCGCCACCGAGGTCTCATTCTGCATCGGCGGAGTCAAAACGCTCGAAACCGGCGGCGGTGGCGTTACCGAGTTCACATCCTGCATCGGTGGAGTCAAATCGCTCGAAACCGGCGGCGGTGGCGTTGCCGAGTTCACATCCTGCATCGGTGGAGTCAAATCGCTCGAAACCGACGGCGGTGGCGTTGCCGAGTACACATCCTGCATCGGTGGAGTCAAATCGCTCGAAACCGGCGGCGGTGGCGTTGCCGAGTTCACATCCTGTATCGGTGGAGTCAAATCGCTCGAAACCGCCGGCGGTGGCATTGCCGAGTTCACATCCTGCATCGGTGGAGTCAAATCGCTCGAAACCGGCGGGGGAGGCGTCACCGAGTTCACATCCTGCATCGGCGGAGTCAAATCGATTGAATTCGGCGGAGGCGGCGTCACCGAGATCTCACTCCGCATCGGTGGAGTCAAATCGATCAAAACCGGCGGAGGAGGCGTCACCGAGGTCAAATTCCGCATCGGTGGAGTCAAATCGCTCGCAACCGGCGGCGGTGGAGTCGCCGAGGTCTCATTCGGCATCGGCGGAGTCAAATCGCTCGGAACCGGCGGCGGCTGCGTCAGCGAGTTCTCACTCTGCATCGGCGGAGTAAAATCGCTTTCAACCGGCGGCGGAAATACAGGACTCACTGATGGCGAAACAGAGGAACCCGGCGGCGATTGGACCTGCATCGGCGCAGGACCGAGAATCACGCGATTCGCAGGAAGATCAACAGATTTATTCAAGAAAGTACTCGGACTAACCGCTGGATGGCCGATTGAGCGATCCGCAGGCGGAGCAGCTAAACCTAGGTTTTCCTTGGAATCGCGATCGATTTGAGGCGTAAACGGCAAATGAGGAGAAGGAGGAGAATCGTACAGAAACTCAACATGAGAATGAAGAACAAGAATACCTGCCAAGCCGTGAACCGCAACGTGACTGCCGTAGAACAATCCAGGCAGAACGACGCTAACGCCGTTCACAAAAATAGCGCCGTCGGAGCGAGATCCGCGGCGGCGGCGCGAGACAGAAACGTTCTGCGAGGAAAGGAGAGTCGGAATCGGAACCTGAGACGGCAGGCGGTTGAGATCGGAAACAGAGAGGCGGCGGGGGAGGCCGTGGTAGCGGAGAGTGGCGGTGTAGGCGGGGGCGGAGAGAGTCATGGCGAGGGCGAAGAGAGAGGAGTCGGTGGGAGCGAAGAAGGTGAAGGAGGCGTTGTCGGCGGCGGTGAGGAGGTCGAGTTGGAGATCGGAGGTGGTAATGGCGTTGGTGAAGAGGTTGTAGCCGCGAGCTCTGACAATGGAGAGCATTGCGTCGAGTTCTTCGGCCGGAATGGAGGTCACGGTGGAGTTTTTGGTGAAGAAGATGAAGGAAATGATGAAGAGAGCAACGCAGCGATGGAGTCCGATCTTGAAACGAACTTGAGACGCCATTGATGAGAGCTTCAAGAATCAAGAATGAAGGTTGTTGTGCGCTGCTGTTCTGCAAGTTCGGTTTAGCGCCTTTTTATCAATTTATCGAAATATTCTCAATAATTTCTATAACCGTAATAACCATTAAGTATATATTAAAATCAACTTAATTATAAATTTTAGTTGAGTTATTTTATTTTATTTTTGTAATATATAGAAATTTAGTTGAGTTTTTGAAAAATAGATATATATTAAAATAAGTTAATAAAGTCATCAATTTCACTTTTACATTATTAGTTTCATTTTCCATGAAATCACCCGATTTAACTTCATTAATGAGTATTCCTCAAAAAAAACAAAAAAAAGAGTTCATTAATCAGTTTTTTCTATATTAATTATTTTTTGAATATTTTGATTTTTTATTTTGTTATTCATAAAATAAAAATCCCCTACAAATTGTTGTCCATAACATTGAGAAATAATTAGATTTGAGTTAATTTAAAAAATTAAAATTTAGTTTTTATAATTTAATAAAATTCATTATTATTCAGTAAAATATAAGTTTTTTTTTTTTTTTGAGAAGCCACTAAAATATAAGTTTAGTTCTTGTGATTTGAAGAAAGCTAAATTTAGTCTTCATAGTTTCAAAACCTAGAATTTGGTCTTAATCATTTGAAGAAATATATAATTTAGTCTTTAATGATTTTAAAAACTATTATTTAATCTTTATGATTTGATAAAGTCTAAAAAATAGTACTAGAAAATTAGATATTCATGTATAGATGAAATTTATGAGTTAAGTTTTCCAATTCAATGGACCGGATCGGTCTTTTAGCATAAGGTTGAACATATCGATTTGTCATTTAAAAAATTCGAAAATATTAGATCGGTTTCCGGTTCTCATTTTAAAAAACTATTAAAAATTGAAGCGAATTGAATAGAAATATATATAAATCATATAAAGTCATATTCTTTTCATTGTTTATAAGATTTCTTCAAGTGCAGTTTCTACTTTCTTATAGTAAAATATTTTTTTTATCCTTCAAATATCAATACTAAGACATTCCCGAACTCCCAACTTGTACTAAAAAAAATTAAGATATTAATTTAATATAAATAATGAGTTCCCATAAATTTAATACGACACAACAATTAGTTCAATAAATTATATTTTAGAGACTAAATTCTAATTTTTAAAATCACAATTACTAAATTCATAGAATAGAACTAAACTTATATTTTATCCTCATTTATCTTTAATAATAAAACAAAAAAAAAAAAATTGCCAAATTAGATATTTGGAAACTGTTGATTTTTTTTAATGATGTGATTGTTTTTTTTTTGTTGATCAAATCAGACCACTTTTCTCAAATAAGATGATAGACTACAAATACTGATATTCGTGATTGAATATGTAATTGTAGAGTGAAATAAATTATTACCAATTAACATAATCTTTTTTTAGTACAAGTTGCAGGAGGGGATTATAAATACCAATTCTTACCGGATTATAACTTGAATCACATAAGTTCACAATAATTAAATGTTTTTTTTAGTACAAGTCGAGGGAGGGGATTACAAATACAGATTCTTACAATAAAATCATTGCGTCACTGACTCTTTCGGTAAAAGCTTTGTATATTGAGTTGGGTTATGTTTTATGGATTGTTGCACGAATAGACTAAATTGATA
>JBBMEF010084716.1:0-30943 GCA_037832685.1 Sicyos baderoa | reverse complement strand
ATCAATAATGTCTGATAGACTCCATCAATAGTGTTTGATAGAATCTATCAAAAGAAAGTTGCTATATTTGCAATATTTTTAAAAAGTTGCTATAATTCTAATGCAGACTAGGAAAATTGCTATATAGCGCAAATTCCCTAAATTTAATTTAATTCATTCTTTTTTTAAAAAAAAACTTTTTAGATTATAGTTGTCATAGTTTACTTTTTCTAGAAAACATGAGCCGGTTGAAAACACCCAATCGGAAAAAATTCAAGGCAACTCTCGAATGCATGTATTAAAGAATATGTGGTTCTACCTTAAAACCAATTGATAATAAAGAGAGTAACTTATATCTTTTATGAATGATTGTAGGACTCAAATTTTCAATGTGGAATAATTGTGAGATCCTAACATGTCACTTTATGATGTGCCTTTTTTGAGCTCATTAATCTTGAATCAGAACTCAATTTCATTTTTGTTAAACCAATATCCATTTGGACTTTATAGACTCTGATATCATATTAGAGAATATGTGATTCCACCTCAAAACCAATTGATAACGTGGAGAGTAACTCATAACTACGCTTTAAATTATTATTTTTTCAGCAAAACAAAAAGTTCTTGGTACGTCGACAATACCTTTTCTTTTCATTCATACTATAAATTTTGCTAAATTAATGTGATTAAATTTACCCATAAAAAAAAGTTTTAGAAATTTAAAAAATTATATATTTAATTTATGATTTTCACCTATCTATAAAATATTTTTTTATATCAGTTTTTTTGACACGATCTATCATGTAATAAATTAAAATAGTCCAATTGTGTATATGTTGAAGATCCTACAATAATTTTTTTAAAAAAAAAAAAAAAAGAAGAAAGAGAGATTTCAACATTTATAAAGTAAGTAAATTACTTTTATAGTGATTTGATTTTCAAATTTAAAATAATATTAAATTACTTTTATAGTGATTTCAACCCTTATAATGTCTAATCTATTAAATTCAAACTAGTATTCGGTCACAAAAATAAAAATTTCAAAAGGCATCATCTTAAAAGCTACTTTCAAGTTCCCACCTTCTAATGTGATTGACCATGGATGGAAATTGTGCCAATACTCTCGCATTACAAGAAAGCTTCCTTGATGCTAATTTTCTTCATTGTTTCCAAAAAATAATTATATTTTTTATATAAAGTATCGAAGGGACAATCAGCTCTCTTTTAACATTAAATTATAAACGTAAAAATCATTTTAGTTTATGTATTTTTTTAATATTATTTTAACTTTTAAATGTTTTTTTTTAACAAAACTCAAAATACATTGATTGCTATTTTAACGAATTATAAATATAAACCTACAAAACTATTTAAATTTAAAAAATATTTATAAATATGATCACTTAACAAAAAAAAAAAAATAACAATCATGATTATGGATTTGATATTAATACGGTACTTTTTAAGAAATAATAATATGTTAATAGTATATAATATTGTATTAATATATAATATTAATAATAAACAATATTATATTAATAATTATAATATATAAGAAATTTGTTGTGTATACTAACTTTATGACCCTCTATTATAATTATAGTACATTTTTTATCAAAAGTTCGTTTATACAAATTTTTTGAGTGATTGAACTCAATCAATAGCTAGTGATTGAACTCAATCAGTTTGTTAAGTAATTTAGCTCAATTGATTGGGTTCAATCAATAATTAGTGATTGAACTCAATCACATTCAATCACTCGATTACTTTCATTTTTTTGATATATGTGCAATTATTTTCAGTTTTGTGCTATATATGTAATTTTTTAGCAATTTTTATTATAAATGAAAAATCTCTAATAAATATCATATTGAATTATATTTATAATTTTGAATACAAATATTTTTACATTTAAGTACGTTTATCATTATATTGTCACATTGTAATTTTTCTTATAAATATAAGTTATTTTTTCAATAAAAAAAAAACTTGTCACTAAAATAAAATTTATCTAACTTCAACTCAAATTGTATGTATCTTCCAAAATAAATATAAGAATAAAAATATTCAAAGTCAATGTAATGACGGAATCTCCGACCTCTGTTTCTTTAGTGAGATTAAAAAAGTAAATAATATAGAATAGATAGGGAAGGTAAGAGGTATTTGAATGAGGTTTTAGATGTGAGAATAGTTTAAGAAATAATTTTAAGTAGTTAGAATAGAGTTACATTTAAAAAAACTCGTTTGAATGTAATTTTTTGTTTATAAAATAATTTTTGACAATATTTTATTTGGATGTAGATTCAAAATGAGTAATTAAAAAAAAATGATTAGTTAAAATAAGTTATTTTAAATAGTCGAAAATAAATTACTAAAAATAAATAATTATTTTAATGATAAAATTGAATTATTGTTTTAAGCAATTATACTAACTTGTTTAGATGTAATTTTTTAAGAAGTAGTTGGTAAATATTTATTTTAATTTTTTTTTATAAATTCAATGAACAAACACTTTTTTAAGTTTTTTTTTTTTGTAATGTACCTATTGATATTCAAATTTGAATCCAAATTATCAAATTAAATTTTAGTTTATCCTCTTAACCAAGGTGCAATGTCATACACCCCCTAAGGTTGTGATGCAATGTAGAAATTTTTATTTTTATATTTTTCTTTTTAAATATATGTGTGGACTAATTCAAACCCCAAATTTCTTTAAAAGGTACATACTTTACGTCAAATTAGATGCTCATTTTGACAATTCTTATATATTCCATTTTCTAAAATCATGAAATACAAAATTAAAACAAAAGAAAAATACAGATATGATTATAACATTGCAGCTTGAATAAAACATATTACTATAAAGAATGGTTATCTGATTTGGTATTAATCTATTCTCATTCTACGGTTACAGGTTCGATTTCTGAAATTGATATTTATAATTCTCTTTATGTAATTTGTACTAAAAAAACAGATCAAGAGTTACCTCATAACAAAATAGCATAACTAAAATACTAAATCATAATTAAACATTTCTTAATGATCAAATTACCAACAATTAAAAAAAAGAGAACTTATTTATAGACAAGTTTAAATTGTATATTTACCAACAAAAGCATAACTTTAGTAATATCATATATAATCTAATAACGGAGTTGTTATAAAAAAAATGTACTTTTTTAAAATTGAAAAGTCCTAAGGGTTACGATTTAATAATACTCGTAAATTTTTAAGAATTCAAAAATATCAAGTCCTTAAGAATAATTTTAGAGAATACTCTCATCATTAATTTTTTTGAGTTATGTTTATATTTTTTTTTGTTTATAACGTGAGAGGATATGGGGTTCCACCTCAAAATCAATTGGCAATATTGAGGGGGAGTAACTCATATCTCTTTTATATTGATGTCGGACTCTCCCACTTTTCAATGTGGGATATTCGTGAGATCCTAACATGTAATTCATTCAAAATAACTACTTATTTTTAATTACTCAAAATATTTTTTCATTTTGAAATCACTCAATTTTACATCTTTTTATAAAAATTTACATTCAAACGAGTTAATGGCAACTCCTCTACAAAGATCAACATCTAAATTATGAGTAGTTGTATGTAACTTCTTACAAAAATTCAAATTTAAATAGCTCATTTGAATTTGAATTTTTTAATTATTCAAAATAATGCTTCATCCAAATACCTCCGAATAATTTATTCGATTAAGTTCTGTTTAAATAACTGAGACTTTTAGAAAAGAATACCTCTCGTACTTAAAATTGAATAATTGATCGTGGTAGTTAAGTGAATTAGAAAATCATCCATAGACGATATTCTAAGATTCTCCTTAGTTTTCATAGAGAAATAATCTACGAATAAATACGATAAAAATACATAAAAACCATAAAATAGTAGTAGAAGAACCATAAAAGTTTTTTTTCCTCTTTTTTTTTTAATGTGTGTCTGTACGGACCAGCTTTCGCTTACTTCTACTATGTCACTAGACATACCGTCCGATCCTACAATATTTGGATGTCAAACAAACTCATAAAAACTAATTTTTAGGTAAATAATCATTATAGATTGAACTCATCATTTTATATACTTTTTTTCATTAAAGAGCAATCATTATTCTATTAATTAATCTATCCGATAATTATTTAATTCTTTATTTTTTATTTTCAATAATTTTTTTATATAAATTCAACGTTTTTAAAATAAAGAAGAAAATTTAAAACTCAAAAACAAAAAAGTAAGTTTTGAAATCAGTTTTCTTTTTTAAAAAAATGATGAAAAGTATACGAAAAAAGAGTGCTGGTTATGAACCTTTGGTAATTGAATTTTCGAAGTCGTGAAAATCTGTAATGTTAAAAGTTGGTAAGTATTTTCAAAATATTATCGACTATTTTCTTATGATTGTTTTAAAGGTAAGTATTCCACTATTTACTTGAATTTTTGTTTAGAAACTATATTTTATTTAATTTTAATTATTAAAAATAGTTCAATTTTATAATTGTAATATATATTAGATAAATAATATCATAAAAATAGTTTAGTTTATTTTTATTGAAAATTGAAAACAATAAATTTTTTTTTTTTTTAAATACATTTTTCTATCATGTTTGTGGCTTTTAAGGCTGTTTATTTACCATATTTAGGTAGAATTTAGTTTTAAGATTTATTAACTCTTATTTGAAAATCTATATTTAAACGAGTTTGACTAATTCCTCATTTTAACTTTTAAATATTAGTAAAAAATTTGGTATCAATGACGGACGTATTTCGCCATAAAATGGTATTTATGGCGGACAAAATAATTCACATTTTTATCATTTTTTTATAACTACTCAATCATTTATAATCACTTATTTTTAATCATTCATTTCAAATCAATCAAAATAATTCATTACTCATTTTTAATCCTTTATTTTTTAACTACTAAAAATAATTATTCATTTTAAATCTACATCCAAAAACAAGGTTTTGACTATAACTCTTCTATACAAAATTATATCTAAACAAGTTTTTTACTTCAATTTTTGTTTTTTAACTACTCAATATACCTCTTTAATATAACTCTCAACTAAATCCTATTTAAATATGCCAAACAAACAACCCCTTAATCTTTAGAAAGTAAAAAATAAAAAAATAGTTATTAAATATGTATGATTTTTATTTCTTAAAACAAAAAATTAAAAATTAAAAAACCAAAAATAAAAAATAAAGGCCTCGTTTGATAACCATTTGATTTTTTGTTTTTGGTGGTTGAAATTTAAGCTTATTCTCACTTAAATTTACTACAACGTGTTCCACAATTTCTAGTATATATCCATATTTTCTTTAAAAAGTAGGAGAACACTAACCAACTTCTAAAAACAAAAAAAAAAGTAGCTTCCAAAAGTTTGTTTGAATTGATTAAGGAAAGATGAATATAGGATAGGAATAGTAGAATATAGGATAGAAAATTTGAGTGAAAATAGACTTAAATTTTAAAAATCAAAAACAAAAAATCAAATAATTATAAAAGAGAGCCAAAATAGTTATGAATGGATACCTTAGTATTAGTAAATTTATTTAAGGCTCAAATTAATTAATCAATTAATAATTATTCATAGGTTTCGTTTTCAAAAAGGGATAAGCAAGTTCACATGCACGCATAAAAAAAACCTTAAAAAAGTATGAGCAGCCTTTCAAATTGAGATTAAACTCTGAATACATCCATTTCAATTTTCACAAGAACTTCGTAAAAGTAGGCTCTCATTAAATGTTTCTCTAAATTGTCAAAAAAAAAAAAAAAAAAAAAAAAAAAAAAAAAAAAAAATCTACCCTTTCATTTTGACTTGATTTTTTTTTTTAACCTTAGTTGAAGTTAAAAACCAAACCTTAAGTTGTTCACACACACCAGGCTTTTGATAAGGTAATTAGTATTTTCCTTACAATAATCGCTGACTTGATAGTTTCATTATTTGATAGTAATCCAGTTCAACATCATTCCAATTCTAAAAATTCATATTTTTTTTACTTGCATTTATTTGAGAGAAATAATATATTTCTTATAAAGTTTGTGTTTTGTGATCCATTTCCTTAATTTATACTTAAAACTGAGTTTTAGAAATATATTTCTCTTATTGTTTCATGTTTTATGCTGTATCTGTGAGGATTAATTTTTCAGGCGATTATCAAAATATATATTCTAGTACCGTAGTCGGGACGAACTTCCCAAATTTAAAGGAGCAAATACTCAAAATTGTTAGGTGATAATATGTAGAGAGAGCCAATTTCAACATGGTAACTTTCAAACTAAAATTTAAATGATAGATAAACAAATATAATAGTTTTTTTTTTTTTTTTTTTTTTTTTTTTCAAATGTTCATAAATTGTCTTTAGGAAACAGCCTTTTCAAAAAAAAAAAAAAAAAGATCATGTGGTTAGTTTGCAATAGGGATTTTTATTTCTTTCACTTTCTTTTTCAACACTGTTCCTTCAACTTTGCTTTATTAGTTGTAAAGTTATTATTTATATATAATGTTAGCTTGTTTTCCAAAAAGAATCATGATAATAATAACTCTCCTAAAATTAAGCAATTTTATTATCTTTTTAACATGGAGCATTTCTTGTTCTTGTCTAATTCACTTTTCATTCCTGTTCTTTTTTGCTGTTTCCAAAAAATATGTTCCATTTTCTTTTAAGTTTATGACTTAAGTGATGTAAATTAATTCAATGTGTAATAATATTTCAACACTTCATTATTAAATATGCTATGATATTGGTCAATGAAAAATGTGGTAATTACCACATTTCCCAAGAACAACATGCACCAAAATTCGTAGATATTAAAACAAAAACTTTTCTTAATGATACTAAGATAGGGAAATATTATGTTCATTTAGTTATACTCTTTCTTCTTCTTTTTAGAATAAATCATTTAGTTATACCCATTTAACATGTGTTAATCTAAAAGAAAATAATATGAGATTTAAATAATAATAATAATAATAATAACAAAATGAAAACTAAATCTAAATTATAGGTCTAACTAATTTCTTAACATGGTCTTGGGTTTAAAGTCTCTTCTATCCCCCAATTATTGTAATCTCAAAAAAAAAAAAAAAAAAAAAAAAACATAAATTGTAAGGCATCATTTTGATTACGGTTTAAATCTAGTTTGATCATAATTATTTAAATTTATTGTTAAACGTTGTTTTTTTTTGGGTTTCACCATTTTTCTATAATTCTCTACAAATATATACGGTTTTTTAAACTGTTTTTAAAAGGTTGATCATAACTTTTTTTCTTTCGATTCAATTATAAAAAAACAAAACAAAACTTAGGTGCTAAGAAATAACAGCTCTCACCATCCCTAATTATCCGAACCAACTTTCATGCACCAACATATACGCTTGATCCTACAATATTTAAATGTCAAGGAAATTTATAAGAAATTAATTTTTAGATATATAAATGATGATGACCATCATAGATTGAATTTATTATCATAATACCTTCTTTGACCAATTGAGCCATTTCACCTATGATATTGTCAATTTTAGAAAGTCTTTACGGGGATGACTACTCTCTTTTATATTATTTAACAATTCTAAAATTACACTTTGTAATTTAATTATAGATATATTTCGGATTGGATTGAATTAGGGTAATTTTTTGGACCAATCAAAAATTTTGAATTGGTCAATATTCCTCAAACCCTCAAATCCTATGCATTAGATCAACTCAAATCACTCTTATATTTACGGTACGGTTTTGGTTGGATTTTTTCGGTGGTGTTAATTTTTTCTTTCCTATATATATATATATATATATAAACTCAAATCATACGCTCGTAAATATATAAATAAATAAAAAAAGAAAATATGCATGATGTATATTATACTTGAATCTATGTTACCAATTTTATTAGTATATATTTTTTATTAATATGTTAAAAACTTATCTTATTAATTAAACTATTTCTCTTATACATATGCACAAATTTGAGTTGGGTTGAAAGTTAAAAAATGGTAAATCTTAGAATCGACTCAATTAAAAAAAAATTATAAAAAAAAATTTATAACCAAGCACAATTTTTACAATTTAAAATTCGAACTTGAAATCTTTTTGATCATTTAGTATATATAATATCGTTGAACAACTAGTCTCATATGCTATACATTCTTTAAGGGCATGTTTGACTTTGAAAAAATGGGTTGAGTTAGGTTGGGTTGAGATGAGAACAGAAAATAAGTGAGATTAAGTTTATGTTTGAGGGAGGAAAGAAAACTGAGGTGATAATAAAGTTATTTTAATGTGATGTAAAGGGAATTATTGAAGTTTTTATTTAAATAAAAAAATGGATATTTAATAGTTTTTAAATAATAAAATTATGTTTGATGGGATGAAAAGAAAATTGTTGAAATTTTTATTTAGATAAAAAAAACAGATATTGAGTAATTTTTTAATATTTTAATATTTAAATAAAAACGCGGGTCTGTGCGTAGAGTTAGGTAGATTTATGAAAGTTCATGCAACAAACATGGGATAGAAATCAAGTCAAGTCAACTCCACCGTTTTTTATCTCTACAAACATGCCTTAAGTTTTTCTATCATAGATAAGGTCAAACAGCCTAAAATGATTATTAAATAAAAATAAAAGTTTATTTATTTATTTAACTTTACTTTTTGGAAACTTTATGAAAGTTCCCAAAATTTTGGATGATCATGTGGGTTAGAAAGTCAAAAGTATATTTTTATTCTTGCCAATGTGCCACTAAACAATGATCAAAGAACAATGCAACTGCAAGGTGTCTGTGACCCAAAAAGCATCTATTAAAAATAAGTACACACACATGACTCTCATGCCACGTGGTTGGTTCTTTCCAATTATAAACATTATACCACATATCTTTTCTTTCATTAAATTAAATAAATACTCTCCCCTTCAAAACTATTACAAAAATTAATTTTCACAAATAGTCTATCTAACTTTTTGTTGATCATGTAGTTGTTTAATTTTTTTTTTCTTTTGATATATGTGACTGTCCGGCCAGCTTGCGTATAATCACACCTCGATTAATATTACAGGGCATACCGCCTGACCCTACAATATTTAGATGTCAAGGAAACTCGTAGGTATTAATTTGAAATTAATTTCTAGGTAGATGACCAGTATGAGATTTGAACTCATCATCTTATGCACCCCAAGACCCTTTATAATTAATTGGGCTATCCCACGATGGTTTGTAGTTGTTTAATAGTTGATGGTAGAGTTCTTTCTAGTAAGATAAATTGATTGTAGGGACTAATCCTAAATAAAAATAGATCGAGAATTTTCAAGAATCTAAAATAAAGTTTATTCCTAACTTTCAAAACTAGAATATATTATTTATTTTGTAGGAGTGTAAGATTTCTTTTTGCCGTATTTAAGATATATCAATGCATCTTAATATAATACCCTAAATTCTCAAGATGCTAATAGGCATCTAAAAACCTTTTGATATTTTCATAGTCTATAATTTCTAAAATTATGATGAAAAGATTATCTAGGTTATGGATAATTTTAGACTAAAAAGATAAATTTAAGATGGAAGAAAAATCAAAAGTTTGACTAATATATAGGAAGAGACCCAACTTAAAATAAAAAGGAAAAAATACGAAAGACTTTGACCTAGAAACAAAGCATATTGATCAACAAGAGTAATAGTTCAGCAATCTCGATCACATCAATGTGTGTACAATATCCAAGATGTCATGAATTCGTCCCGTTGTTATAGACTTCAAACAAAAAAAATCAACGCATACAAATGTGATAAAATGAGGTCAAAACTCAATTATCCTTCTTGATATCATGCTAACTTGTATACACTCGTTTAATCTGATTTGGTTACCTCTTAACCTAATTCGTAGATGAAACGAAAAAATAAATAAAATAAAATCTAGAATACTCATAGATATTATACATTTCTATTTCTATATCTTAGAGAATGCAAACTCTTTTTCATACTCTAATTCCTTGTCATCTTTCATAACTTTCTTACATAAGCATCAAAGCTTGCGATGAAGCACCAAATCACCAGTGTGCAATTCTTTTTATTTTTTTTAGGGAAATTTGCAGTATATAAGAATAAGACAAAAAAAATTACATAAATAGCAAAAAAATAAAAATATTTGTAAATATAGCAAAATCAGATTTTATAGACTCAATCAATAGTGTTTGATAGACTCTATCAATAATATCTGAAAAAAGTTGTTATATTTACAATATTTTTAAAATGGTGCTATAATTGTAATGTGAGGCAGGGAATTTGTTATAGAGTGCAAATTATTATTATTTTTACGTAGTCCACATAATAAATATCAGTTATTCATTTAAATTTTTTTTTGTCGTTGTTGCTATGTTTATTTGAATTTTGACCACAATTTTAAAAAAGAAAAAATTGAACAAACGAATTTACCTAAATTTTTTTCTCACCATACGACTTTTCATTATTTTTTCTCATTTATCCTTTATTCTTTTAACCTTACCATCTCTTAAAAAATATTGATTTATCTTTTTGTTCTCTAAATTAATATCTTTCCATCTAACTTTGTTTCTCTATTAATACTTTTTATGAAGTCTAACTAATATTCTTTGGCCTTAAAAAAAAAACACTAATACTCTTTCGCTAAATATTCAATTTATACAATTTTTCTCTAAATAAAATATGTATATTTGTGTCCCTAAATTTTTATTTTGACCTATACACACATTTTTCTCTCTTTGAAAAATACATATCATTTTTTGTTTTTAAAAATACAAAACTAAAAATAGAAAGAATAAAGAAAACATAAACCAAAACTTAATATTAAAATAGAAGTGTCGGTTGCTTATTGTTGTTTGATGTTAATCCATTTCAACTCTACGATCACGAGTTTGAACCCAAAAATTGATATTATTCCATGTAGGGTTTGTTGGTACATTTCTTCCAATTTGTAAATGACCATGAGATCAAACATGTAATTTTTTTTAGTACTAAATTTTATATAATGTTATTAAAATTATGCTTATTTTGATTCTTCTTAATTTTTCAATAGTTATGACGAAAATATTCTCAACCAGGTATCAATTATATATTTATATATATAATATTATGAAAATTGGAAATATCAAGGTATCTATAAATATGGTCAATTTTCTCTCTTAATTGGATCGCCTTGTTTGACTTTGACGATCAAACCACGCAAAAATATATGCCTTTGACAATTCAATTCAATGTGTGGTCGGTCGAAATGTTGAATAAAATTCTAATAAAAGTTACATCTATATTCGGATAACACCAAATTTTATCTTTATCATTATAATTAGAATAAATAATAATTATAATAATGGGGAAATTCAATTATAATAAATAAACGCTAGGAATTTTATCCATGGTTCAATCTCTACTAATTCACTCACTAATTTTTAATAGTATAAAAGTTCGCATAAATTATTGTCAAAAAGTGTAGAGCTTATCATATAATTTAAAACATAATAATAATTGCCCGTTTGAAGTTTTCAATCTCAAATATTATTGGATTAGAAAAGTAGAGGATAATAAATTAGTAATATTACTTTTTCAAATAAATAAGAGTCAAATAGCTATCAAACTCGCCAATGGTAGCATAGCTTTACCGGCATCTTGTATGACTTAATAAGCATGAGATTACAGATTCAAATCGTTCTCCTTCAATATAGTTGTATAAAAAAAAAAAACTACCAAACTCGTGATGTCTTATATGAGTATATGACAAGATTAACCATCAAACAATAAAATCAATAATTTACTTGTCCGTCCTCGACTTGTGGAATCCAAAGTCTTCAAAATACTTTATAAATGATTTTTCTTTTATATTCAATGAATATGTATTATTCCACGAAAATCAAATAATAATAATAAAACAACTAGATCATAAAAATGGTGTATAAAATGTCCAAAAAAACGAAACAAAATTTATCGATAATATTAAAATAGTTTACAACCAAATAATGAAATTGCATCACTAACTCATTTTGTGGTCAAGAGTCTATTGTTATCAAGGTGTGGCATCGATATTTAAGTAACACAATAATAACCTAAATTAGCTGATTAGTTGAATAGAATCTTCATATTTTCCGAGAACATAAAACAGTATTTTTCGATAATTGCCATTAATTTCAAGAAGATTTTATCTCTAATTTGCATAATCTTTCAGCTAGGTTTCTATCGAATTAATGTTTTATTATTTGTCGAAATATTAGTATAAGTTTCATGAGAATGCAGACGTGGCTACGTATGAAAGGGCAATTAACATATAAAAACAATAAATTAAAGTAAAAATTAGGATAATTCTTCTGATCTGGTTAAGCAAATTAAAAAATGTTTAATATTGATTAGGAAAGAATTGGTTAAACAAATTGGAGGAATGGATTCATGAGAATCTTTACGTGTCTGATGGGATTAATTTGAGACTTTTTAAATAATTTTTAATTTGTAAATAACTCTCTCGATGTGCTCAATGTTTATTTATTATTGTTGTTATTTTGCCTTAGAGATTGGCTGACTTTTTGTTTGTTGTTGACGTGTAATTTGCTTGGAATTTTCATTGTATTAACTTAATGCATGATGTTAACCACCTTCGAATTATCGAGGGTCAATAACGCAATTAGTTATATTGTTTAGTGTTAATCTATTTCAACTTTACTATCACGTTTTATGTAGTATTTGTTAGTTTTCCCAATTTGTACTAAAAAAGCAAGTCTTAAAATTTTGAAATAGTAAAATTAATCATTATGAATTTAATCGATGATCATCTATTTAAAATAAGTTTTCTACCATTTGTTTACAACTCATTCGAGATGGACATAAATTGTCTCAAACATTTATACACATAAAAAAGTTGAAATAGCCTGGTAAGAGGATTAAAATAGGTACAAGTGCACTAACCCTACGATATCGGCGTATTTTCATGACTACGAGATTATGAGTTTGAATTCTCCTTTTTAATTATAATTATACTAAACAAAACTGGAAAAAAAGAGATTAAAATAGGAGAAGATTTATCAAAAGAGTATAGTTTACTTAACTCAGATGTATATTAATGTCTTCAATTTTTTCTTTTTAATTTGTTTTTATTTGGTTTCCAAACACTAAAAAGTGCAAGCTTTTAGTTTTTAAATATTGTGCTATTGGATTATTTCTTTGGTATTGATTTTGCTATTTGTTTATAAAATATACTGTTAAATTTTGGATGTGCACAAATTGGGCTGGGCCGGTCCAGAAAATAACGTACAAAATGTGTATCCTTTCAAGATTATTTCTGGGTCTAATTTCAATAATATTAAAAATATATAATAAATAATATTAATTTGGCGTCGCCCGGACTTGAACCGGAGACCTTCAGTGTGTTAGACTGACGTGATAACCAACTACACCACGACACCATTTTGATACAATCAATTTTTTTTATATATTTGACAAATCATGCTTTATTCAATTTATTAAAACTTATATGTTATCTGTAAAAAAAATTGATTTTTGTTTTCTCAATTTTTTTTTTTATAACCTAAACTTCATGTATTAAGAGACAATAAGAACGTCATAAGATTAAGGATAAAATTGATAATTGCCTAGAAGATCAGGGACAATAGCCAACTATTTAATTCATAAAAAAAAAAAAAAAAAAATAGCCAACAATTTAAAAGGAAACTACTAGTAAAATTTAAAAAATAATTATAAATAATCGTAAATATAATCATTAATATTAATTATTATTTTTTTAGTTAAGTATTAATAAGTATTATCACATATTTCCTGTGATCTATATATTAATGAATATATATAATATAATATATTTATATTAATAATTATTTATTATAAAATATTAAACATTTTATAATAGATTCAAATCTTTAGAATTTATTAATACTTTGTGAGAAAAGTTCTTCATGTACAATTTTCCTATTTAAAATAGTTTTATCACAAAGTAAACTTAGTAATGTGGTAATTGACATGAATTTATAGTTGAAATCTTTTAATGCAATACATTATTATTGAATGAGAAATTTGCCAAATTAGTCCAATGTAAAAAATAGTTACAAATATGGTTACTTTAAAAATTAGTAAATATAATTATTAGTTTTTTTTTTTTTGGAAATCGAGAAATGGAAACTTCTTTCCCACTATATTTGGAATAACCACATCCATCTCTAGTTCAAACATTGGGAGACATTGAAGGAGGGGAGACTCGAAAGATGTCTATAAATTAACAAACCTTAATATAATCAATGATATTGATGAATATTTATACATACTTTCTTATAATAATAATAAATAATACATAATATTGATCGAATGAGTCGATGACGCGATTGATTATTTGACTTGATGTTAATTCATTTCCACTCCACGGTCACGAATTCGATCTTAAAATCGATATTTGTAATCCTCTACCCCTAAAAAATAATAATAATACATAATAATTGGTTATTGAATTCATCATTTAGGCTTGAGCTCATATGGATAAAAATGTGGGCTTGAAAAAAAAGCCCATTAAAATTTTATGGGCCGAACTCTTGAGTCGTCTTCCTTATAAGCAAACAAGATCTGAGCAAAGAAATCACAAATTTTTCCAGTTGCGAAAAGCAATCGAGACGAACAAACAAACAAACGCAGAAAATCGAAGGAAGATGAGGAAGTTCGATCCATGGCCGGTGTTTTTCCGGCGAGAGTGGAAGAGGAACTGGCCGTTCCTCGTCGGTTTCGCCGTCACCGGAGCCCTTATTACCAAGATGACCGCCGGATTTACTGGTACGATGATCGATTATCACGTTATTCCTTGTTTTTTCTTCCTTTTTTACTTGTGTTGATTCTTTTTTCGATTGATTTTCAGAGGAAGAGGTGAAGAATTCCCCCTTCGTGCAGAGGCACAATCGGTATTTTCTTCGAACCCTAATTTACTGATTTGGAATCGATTCCTCGTTTTTCACGCTTATGAATCAAATCTGTTGTCTGATTCTGTCGATTTGTTTTTAGCCTGTGAATTCATGAATATGTTTGAGATCGTTGTTTATTTTTATTGGTTTTTCTGTTATTTGAAATGGGGTTTCGATATTTAGCTGAGTATGAAACCGTGAGAGTAAAGATTAAAGCATGAATTATCGAGATTCGTCATCTTGGTCGTGGTTTGTTTGATTATTTGCTGGTACATTTGTGAGGAGATTGATTCTTCTTCATTTTTCTGTATTTGTTTGGAAGGCGATTTTGGGGAAAGGCTGTAAATCCATTATGTATAACCCCAAATTCATCTTTAGGGAGAAATGAATAGAGGGTAACTCAGTTTTTTGCAATAATCTAAAAGTTATTTGGTGTTATTGCATTTATTTCAACCATCATGGAGTGGCTCAATTGGTCAAAGAGGCTTGGGGTGCAAAGGTGATGGGTTCAATCCATGGTGACCACCTACCTAAGAATTAATTTCCTACCATTTCTTTGACATCCAAATATTGTAGGATAAGGGTGTATGTCCCGTGACATTAGTGTCGAACATTAGTCGAGATGCGTGAAAGCGGGCCAGAAGAGTCACGTATATCAAAACAAAGTTATTGCACTTATTTCCATCCTTTGCATACGCTTAGTGTTGTGTTCTGCCCGGACAGTCACGGATTAAAAAAAGAAAAGAAAAAGTATTAGCGTTGTGTTCGTATCTGTGTTCTTACACAATCACATATTTTTTCTTAAATTTGTATGTTGGTTTTCATGTTTTCTTCTTCCCTTTTTTATGGGGATTGTTTGTTGACCAGTAACACAAGAGTGTTCTTGACAAGTTAATGCTCTGCCTGCTGCAGGTGATTTGTTCAAGTGGATTTGATGTCATTGCAAAATGAGATGTGTTTTAATTTGTTCAAAATAACAGATGCTGGTGTTAGTTTACAAGCCATTTGAAGCAACTTTTATGGGTACTTCTCAGTATGTATCAAACTTCAAGGATGATGTTGTGATGTTTACTTTTTATATCAACATGAATTCTTTTTGGTAGCATCTTTGGAATGAAAACTTTGAACTTTCACTGCTTTGATTCAAAATGATTGAACTTGTTCTCACTCACTGACTGGTATTTGTCATTTAAACATGAATACATCATCACCTACCAGACTAACTGTAATCTGAATTGATTTCTTCGTCGAGCAGCTCTTCGAGTTTAGTTGTCAAGGAAGTGAACCACGATAATCGAACGGATCATTCTGAAGTTCATATATGTGATGTTGTGATTTGTTATTTGGTTTAGAAGTCGAAACAAAAGTAACTTCAAACAATGTCTTAAGAATCTCATAATCTAGTACTAACCTTCATCTGACATAAAATTCATTTCAGCTTAGTCCTTATTTTAGTTGGGTGATACAAAGTTGGCATTTTTAGAAGGATGAATTGTTTTGGACTTTCAATAAGCTTAGAACTTGGAAATATCTTTTTGTTATTTTGGTCATTTATAATGATTGTGGGCTTAGAAGATCAATGCTATATACGACATTCTGTTACTTTTTAAGAAGCATAGTTTCAATGTGTATAAAAATCTAAGAAGCACGGACAATTGCACTAAAACAAAACATGTCATATTAAATTTAATTTGGAAAGATACTCCCATGTGAATGAAGATGTACCCACGAGTGTCGGAAAAATTTCTTGAACAGCCTCCTTTAGCTCTGAGTACCAGTTTTTTACCATGCATACAAAATACTAACGCATCTTTTGGCTATATCCACACAGACTTGCATGTTAATTCATAACATGCATTGTATTCCTTATTATCAAGGTTCGTAATCTATTAATTTACTCTGTATTTTGCTCTTTCATTGGTCCCTATCAATATTTCAATAGATACTTATATAATATTTTTTTACATTTTTAGTGAAAATGTTATCGTTTCTTATATTAAAAAGAAAACCAATTCAATCATTTTTCACCATGGAGCCTACCACAGGAGGAGAAATCCCCCTCGAAAAATCAAAACTTTCTTCCTTGCGAGCAATCCAACAAAAAATATATAGAGAGAAAGATGTAACTTAACTAGAGTATCGATCGCCATATTACAAAGCCTACTACAATGAGATACTTCGACAGTCTTTAAAGCATCTGCCAATTAACTAATATCAACAATAATGTTAATGAATTCAAAACGATTTAGGGAGTCGTCCAAAATACATCTATTTACATTGAAAGCATCAACCATCATGGGATAGCCCAATTGGTCATAGAGGGTCTTGGGGTTGCATAAGGGTGATAGGTTCAAATCTCATGATGACCACACCTAGGAATTATTCTAAAATTAATACCTCCAATTTTCCTTGGCATCCAAATGTTGTAGGATCGGGCAGTATGCCCCGTAATATTAGTCGAGGTGCGCTTGTGCACGCAAGCTGGCCCAAACAGTCACGGACATCAAACAAAAAAAAAAAATACATTAAAAGCATCAAACTCCCAAACTCCACTATTTCAACTCATAAATACACCCTGATTGAACTAAACAGAAAACATAAATAGAAGCTTGCATAGAATTTTACAGCTTTAACGTTTCCTCCCACGACTTTTACTGCCTGCAACCAAACCTTTTTCATTATAATTAAAATAGAAAAATATTGAAAAGGCTAACAAAAATAAGAACAAACCTCTAGACTGTGGTTGTGGCTGTGGTTGTACCTCCTGGATTCCTCTTAGCTTTCGATCCTGCCGCCCCATAATTATACAATACTTAATTTCATTTTTCATTCAAAGAAAAAAAAAGGTCTTAATTCATTTAAAACTGTAACTTATATAGGAAAAGAGAAGCATAGGATTAGTGCCAACAAGAGCAGTTGCTCAGCGACATCAGTGTAAACCTACGGACCATGTGGTTATGGGTTCGAATCCCTCTACCCCCAGTTGTTGTAATCTCAAAAAAAAAAAACATAGGATTAGTGGTAAATGAGAGTTTACAGAGTCGTAAAGGGGTAACTGGTTGCGCCAAAACTCCATTGTTGGCAGAAGCAATCTCCCTGCATTCATCCATCCATCATTTTCCAAATTCCATAAATCATAATTCATAACACAAAAAAAATAAAAGTAAAAAATTAAATAAAAAAAAGAACTTTGTTGGTCTTACCTGAACGGGATCGCCCATAACTCATACATTCTGGAGATACTATACATTTCTCCTTCATATCATCAACACCACTTCCCTGAACCACCCATACACTAATTATCAGTTTCGGGAAAAACTCTTTTTCAGTTTCCAAAACAAGGTTTGAATTTTGAAATTCATAGGTGGATAGTTATAAGCTTAATTTTCAAAAATCGAAAAAACCAACTAGTTTTCCAGGGCTAAGATAAAATCTTAGCTGGCTGCTAAATAAGGTAAACCGACGCAATTTCTAAAGTTGGCATCCTAAGTGTTTTAAAAGGCTCGCACCTGGGCTCAAAACACAGGTCTAGCGCCTTGCTTTGCACCTCAAATGCTTCAAGTTAAGAAGTGGGTTTATATAATTGATTTCTAGATATCCAGAAATAAAACTATTACTACTAATACTGGTAGAAGAAGTGGATAAACACCTTAAATTCCAGAACTGACTTACAGGTGAATCAAAAAGAATTTTCCTCTTGGCTTTCTTCCAAGATTCCTTCTCTTTTTTTCTTTTTGTTTCAACTTCTTCACCTTGAATATCGGCGCCCATTTTATATGGCGAACCAGCCAGATCAGTGAAAGGTGCAGCTGATTCAGTTGCACTTGTACTCTGCATCACTTCTTGGGCAATAATTTCGCCATGATCCAATCCTTGTTTTGCAACACTTTCCAGTGGATTACCATTTTCTTCTACATGACTATCTTGCTTATCCACTGGATCTCCAAAGGAAAAGTGATTCTCTTTTTAGTAACAAATAAGAAGCATACGAGCATGATACATTAGAAACGTCGTTTGTTGAAAATTAACGCAGACGTGATATCAAAATATACACTCTTTTTAATATCAAGGTGAACATTTTTACAGAATTCAATGGTTTTGATGTGAGAACTTCATCTTAGTTCTTACATTCATGTCAAGACAATGTGGATGAAGTGTAAAAGTATGTAACACTAACAGTTCAAGAAGTTTAAATCAACTACATATTTCATATAATGCAGTACTACCATATGATAAAAGATTTAAAGACATCCTAAAAAGGAACGGACATTTTTCTATGTGATTCAACATCTATCCAAACATATTTTTTTTTTTTTTTTTTTTTTTTTTGATGTCCGTGACTGTCCGGGCCAGCTTGCGTGCACAAGCGCACCTCGACTAATGTCACGGGGCATACGCCTGACCCTACAACATTTGGATGCCAAGGAAACCCGTATGTGATTCAACATCTATGAAAACATATATTTAGGAATTTTCTACTTACTTGGAGAATTTTCACACACAGGAGAATTCGTGTTGGTGAGAGTACAGTTCTTCATGTCAGACTCTGCAGCCATTCGAAGTTGAAGAGAGACGTTGAATAGGGTAAGGTACAGTAATGTACTTCAAAGATCTCAATTACTAAAGTACACAAAAACTGGAAGAACCCTATATAATAAAGGAGGGACATTGACATAGAAACAAAAGCGAAACATGGACATGCCACAACAAGAACGCATTATTTTCTACAAATTTAGGATGTGCATATGATAAGAACACATTTCTTATCTCGCTTTTAAATTTTACTACGTTTGTTCAATACTTTCTTATATCCTTCATTTTTTCAATACAAAGTTTGTTTCTAGTTTTATTTTTAATATACGTGAGTGTTCGGGTCAATTTGCATGTATCTTAACTACTTTTACATGACAAACCGTATGACACTACAACATTTGATTGTCAAAAACATCTGTAAAAAATCATTTTCTAGGTAGTTGGATGTCTACTATGGATTGAACTCATAACCTTAGTTCTCTAAAGCTCTCTTGACCACTAGGCCAACTCATGACGGTTAAAGCTCGTTAAGTTCGTTTCTTGTTAAAAAAAACAATGAATAAACAGATGTTCAACATAAGTTCCTGATAACATGTGGGTACTGTAAATCCAATCCATCATATTCAACTTGTGTGTGTCTACTAACATATCTATTGTGTTAACAAGTGTTTAACACAGATTCAACAATCAAAAGAGTGTCAGATCTGTGCATAGAAAATAATGTTTGAAACTTACTTTCTGATTTACAGAGCAAATTGTCCGTATCATAATCTTTTCCCACAGCACTCTCAAAAGCTTCTCCCTGAAAGCAATTTTCTGCATAAGTTTCCCAGGTGGGAGGAAACCCAAACACAAAATGCTTGAAAACCTGTTTATAATGAAAGTCACATTAAACCCAAATCCCATCACCAAGAAATATGAAAGAGGAAATCAAATAACCATAAAATTTAAAAGTTGTTTGTTTGAGATTCAAACCTCGGGCGTGAACCCGTTATCAGTAGTACGCAGTTTGTTAATGAAACCCTTGATAACAACACAGATTCCATCAGCAGTCTCAAGAGTGAAAACATCGTATCTCTTAACAATCGGTGCAGAAGAAAACACTCGAACAGGTTGTTCCCTAAAACAATCCAATTACAAAAACAGTGAATCAGAACAACAATCAAGAATTAAAGAAAAACACAAACATTGTGTTAGCTAAGAGGAAAAAGTTTCATTTAGGACATAAAACTACAAAAATGTCTTATCAAACGGGATTAGAGTTTTAAGAGAGTTTATACAGTTGAATCTCATATGACTCTAATACAAACATATGATCTAAAATACACTATAAAAAAAATAATAGTAAATAAATAAATAATAATAATAAATAAAACCATCATGGAGTGGCTCAATTGGTCAAAGAGGGTTTTGTGGTGCATAAGGTGATGAGTTCAATCCATGGTGACCATCTACTTAGAAATTAATTTCCTACGGGTTTCCTTGGCATTCAAATATAAGCTGGCCCGAACAGTCACGGATATAAAAAAAAAAAAACAAAATACACTATAAAAACTCAAAAACATAAACTCAGTTACGCATTTCAACTCTGTCAAACGGAGATCAAGACCCCAACTAAGTTTTCGTAGGAAAACATAATTCAAGTCATTTCAACAAGTCTAGACAAAAATGTGGATGAAAGGAAACATAAAGAAAACTCCACAACACATTTCTCTCGATTATGCAAAAAATTGAACCAAATATGAAAGAAAACAGAAAGAATCACCGAGAAAACACCAGAACAGAAGAGAAAAGAGGATTACGGTCTGGATGTTAACCCAGCGACGGCAAGTGTTTTGCCATTAAAGTCATTCTGAGCTCTGATTAACCACCAATCGCGCAAACAGACCTTGTTTTTCGATCAAGAACAAACGGAATCAAAATCAGAAGAACAGAAGTAATTAATGAATGGAACTTGGGGTTTGTTTAGGCTTGGAACGAGAGCTTACTGTTTTCTGGAAGTACGAAGCCGAAGCGCCGCCGTTGGTGGTTTTTGATCGGCGGGACTCTGGAGTAGAATCCATAATCATTTGCGAAATTCCGGTGAGATTTCACCGTCGATTTGGTCGGGTTAGGTTTTTTTCGCTCTTTTTTTTTCTTTGGGGTTTTGAAATTGTGTTTGGGATGATGGAACCGGCGCGGGAATGATTTTATAGCTCCACTGTTTGATGTGATATTTATACTTTAAAATAAAATTGATTAAAATATCACTTTAAATATTTAATTTAAGTTATAAATTAAAAATTGTTTTTTATAATGAACAAACCTTCATTTCCTTTCCCGTCCTAGTCAAACAAACCCTAACCGAGTATAATTGGAATTTTTTTATCGATATTCGTAACTATTCAGGTCAACTTTTGCACACCTCAACTAATATCACTAGATATATCACCTCAACTAATGTCACTAGATATATCGCATCGCTCTACAACATTTAAATGTCAAATAAACTCGTAAGAAATTAATTTATAGGTAAGTAACCACCCTAGTCTAATAAGGGGTACAAACGGTCGAACTCTATATATAAGGTACAATAATTGAGGGATTTTTTTTTTTTTTTTTAATTTAAGCTAACAATGTTTAGAAATTCAAATTTCCAGCCTACCTGACTCTTTAATGTTACTCTGATATATAATCACAATTGAATGAAATTAATGGAACAGACAAACCACTTTTCAAAAAAAAAAGGGAACAAACAAACCAGATACAATTGAATATTTTAATGTCAAAAACCCCCTCAATACATTATGAAATTGTAAACAATCTGATCATCTATGAATGCTTGACAACTTGACAGGATTTGTCCATTAGAATGTTATAAGCATGCATATCCCAAAACTCATATGTTGGCAAAATAGTCTAAGGTAATAATATAATTCAATTCCATTCCAAAATATCTAAAATCTGGCTCGAACACTCACCGATGAAAACAAAAAATTAAAAAACTAGGAGAGGCATTAAACAATTAAATTGAAGACAAGACATCTTTTCAACTTGAGTTGTATCAAAACCCTTACAAACAAAATAGAGCTTAGCATTGAACCTATCATTACAACAGTGCATCTTGAATATCACAACCAAAATAACTTCATAATATATTGGCATCAACTCAATGTTGGTCAAATAAAAGAAGTTACTCTATAGAGAAAGCTAATGAAGTAAAAACAACCTTTAAATAAGTTTATTATAAGAGAAAAACAAAACCCCTTAAAATATGTCTTGATGGAAATGCCCTGAAACAGATTGTGCCCTCTGCAGATGAAGATTTAATGTGTGATTTCTTACCTGCACAAACACAATTCATAGCAACATGAGAATTTGAAGCCTTCCCCACAAAAGTAAAATTTCTTTATAACATCTTTTAATCTAGCATCAAGTAACAATCAGCATACAGCGACATCGACTATTCTGATTATAAGCTGCAGCCTCGAGCCGTGTCGTTTACTCATTTTGATTCAATACATTTATACTTTATCTTAATTCTAATGTGAATGATATACCAGGTACCAAATCAACAGACATGTTAAAAGCATGTCATAGATTGCTACTTTTCTCCGTAACATAGCGAAAAAATGTGAAGCTCTCTCGAGTTACAGCCACATTTTTGGGATAGCGAAGTTTACCAAGAAGCAAAGTGCAAACTTATATGGGTGAAGATGATAATGCAAAGTTAACAGATCTGCATACCTCTAAACTTTGAATTTGTTCTTGATACTGGCATAATACATGCTTTAACTGGTGGACTTCTTTTTTCTTCTCTTCTTGCTCATGATTGCGCTCGTGCTGAATGGCTACCGCTCTCTTTAAAATCTGGTTGTCATTTACCAAGCTTTGGAAATGCGCCTTCAAAGAAGCATGCTTTAACTGCAACACAATGTGGCAAGAACATAAATTTTACCTTCGATACATCGAAAGGAGATTGAACAGTCTACTGGGAAATACTTCTACAGTACCTCCTCTGATTCTCTTGAATACGCAGATATGTTATGTTCAAAAGCTTCTAAAATCCTTGCAGCTCGAATTCTAGCATCATCGAGATCTAATGCGCTCGTCATCTCTTGAACAAACATGTCCACCCACTTGGACCCATGCCTTCCATTACCTTCAGCAATGGTCGAACTAAGATTGTTTTCCTCGACCTTCTCGTGTGACATTTCACTGCCTGATTTCAGAAATCCCCAAAATAAAATAATCTTTTAGAAGTATTCGTGCCAGATATATAATTTCAGTCATCTAGCTAGTTTTAACTAATGCCTCATGATATGAAATCAAAATAACAACTTACATGTAGCTGTTCTCTCATTAGAAATCGCAGAATCGATACGAGCATTAAAATCATCGAAGGAGGGCACCTGTAGAACATCAATTGCATCTTTAATCTTGTTCTCACGATTCCTAAAACCAGTTTCAAGTCTTTCAAGTTTCGACCCACTAAACATGCAGATAAAGGATGATCAAATCCTACAAAAGCTTTAATCTACGACAAATTGGCTGATTCCAATTCCTAAAGATACCTTCATATCAAGCCATCTTTACATCTAGAAACATAGATTACAAACACACATCCTAGACAGAGTCAATAAATTGGAGTAGAAACAATACTCAATAGAAATGAAAATGAACATAGAGCAACAAATACAGAACTTCCCATGTGAAGTTTCGAATGTAAGGTTGAAACCATCGACGTTGAAATGACTTGAACTATGTTGTAACTTGTACTAAGATTACTTAGTCGAGAGTCTCAGTTTCCAGTATTGGGATCTAGGGGCAAAGCTTCCCGTGGGAGCTTTTGAAATCTAGTCGAAATATATAATTTGGTTTATACTTTCATATTTGGCTTTTGTGTAGGGTGTTGAATCAATGTTTTATGAAAATTGACTATATAAACTCTCTTAAACCCCGTTTAACTAAACATTCGTATTCTTATGATCTTATCTCCTCCTGCCCGTGGAGGTAGCAAACACAACCTTAGGGAACAACCACGCAAATCTTTATATAATTTGTCTCACATTTTTCTTTAATTCTCGATTGTTGTTCGATTTATTCATAACACCATCAATCCAAAACAACCTAAGAAAGGGAATTCATAGAACATTCACACACTCCAAACAAGAAATGAAACACAAAAGAGCCATCAATTCAAATTTACAAACCTCGGCACCGACTCCAGGGAACATTTGAAGCATAACCGAAGCAGAATCCTCATGTCCGGACCCGATCTCCGATCGGACCGGGGATCCGAAACCGGACCAACGTGACCTCTTAGCCGAAGAACAGGCGGTCGGAGAAGAAGATCCAAAGATCTCCTCAAACCCCACCCGCTTTCCACACACTCCAGCCGACATGTCGTCCTTCCTTCCCAAATCAAATCAAAAACCCTAGAAACGAAATTCCCCAAACCCAGAAATCAGAAATCAAAACCCTAAAAACGAAATTACCCAATACGAAAAGGGGGAAAAGAAGACAAACCCAGAAATCAGAAATGAAAACCCGTTTCTGGGTGACCAAGAACAGAGATCGTGGGAGGAATCCTGAGAAATGAATCTGTTGAAAAAATGGGGAAATGGATAAGAAAATTGTTGAGAAAAAGGGTTTTTGATGAAGGGGGAAGAGAAGGAGCAGGTTGAAAGAGGCAAGGTTTTGGCGTTTAATGGAGGGTTGGAATCTTTAGATATTTCAACCATTGAAGTTTACAGTTTTGGTGGATGCAAGAAAAATATATTTAAAAAAAAAAAAAGTTTTGTGTAGAAGATAGTGGAGAGCCCAAAATTTTAAAAAAGTTGGGGTAAGATTTAAGTTTGTTTGATTTGGTATTGAAATTGCATGCATGTGATCTCTTTCTTTTTTTCTTTTTTTTTAATTCAAACTAAATAATGGAGGGGAGAGATTCAACTAGTAATTCATAACCTTGGTTATTTGATCATACAAGATGTTATTGAAGTTTTGCTCTTGTGATTTATTTCTCTTACTCATTTTGATTCAAATTGAAAACTTACTTTTTTTTAGTCTATTTAGGCTCCACCTCAATCGATATAGATGTGTTTATAATTAAGTGATCATATAGACTTATGAAGGTTTTGCAAAAATAGACCAAATTGATAAAATATTTACAACACTAGACAAATTTGAAAAAATTTAACAACCATAATCAAATATACGATATAAAGTATACTTTTTATACTGAATAACTAATACATATTACAGTATGATAACTATTATTTATATTGTATATTTGACTATAAATGCTAAATACTTTCAAGTTTGTCTAGATTTGTAATTATTTTGTAAAATTAGACTATCGTGTACAATTTTCCTGGATTTATATTATGCACACCTATTGCTTCTCAAAAAAAAAAAATTATGCACACTTATGTTGTATTTGTTTACCATATTTAACAAGGATTTAGTTTGAGAAATTATTTTAAATAGTTAAAAATTGAGAGTTGTAGCAAAAAAATTATTTGGATGCAATTTTTGTGTGGATAAGTTAGAATCAAAACTTTGTTTAGATGTAAATTTAAAATGAGTAGTTATTTTGAGTAGTTAAAAAATGAATTATTTTGATTGATTTGAAATGAGTGAATAAAAATGAGTGGTTATAAATAATTGAGTATTTATAAATGAATTATAACGATGAGTTAATTTTAAAAATAAAAAGGAAGAGGAGTTAGTAAAAATGCGTTTAGATGTAGGTTTTCGATGTAGAGTTAGTAAATCCTCCATTTATATCCTCCTTAAATATGGCAAACAAACACTATTTAGATAAATGGTCACCATAAATTAAACTTACCATCATAAATATTCTGAGATCTTCTTTGACCATTTTAATCGATTAGATTCAAACTTGCAACTTTATACTAAATATTTAACTTTGCATGTTTTAGCTTTTTGGAGAATAGTTTTAGATTTTGAGATTTTTTTTTTTTTTTTTTTGCAGTTGGCAGTTGGCACATGCTAACATTACCACTTTGCTGTGATGCAAGTTGCTCCTAATGAAGATTAGTGGACCAAAAGCTAATTATGGTAATGAAGGTACCTTTTTAACTTTCAAACACTCAAACTTGAGCTGCACTGCACTTCCCCAACACATTTACAATACCCACCATTAAAAAGTATGAGTAAAACTTCGCTACACATGCATGTATATAGGAGGCATATCTTTTGAATATGTAGCACTATTAAGTATCACAAAAATTTCTTTTATTAAAGAGATTTTTAAAAAGTAATAAAAATTTTGTGGCACCTAATAGTGCCACATATCCTAAAGATAGGGCTCATCTATACATCTACACATACATGTGTAGGGGAAGTTTTACTCTTAAAGTATTTGAAATGGAATATCATTATTGCAATAAAAGTAAATACTTGAACAAATAAAGATATATTAGGCATGATAGTTCCTTTTCCTTTTGTTTTAAAAAATACACCATCAAAACATTTAAATCTTGCTTTTGTCCAAATAAATTGACACATCCCTTAATTGAATAAGGGCATTTCAACTCATGACAAAATGAATCTTTTGCCACAAATTATAATATAAATTATAAACGCTTAGAATAAATTAAGAACTTCACTTTATTAGATAACTCATAATCTCATACAAATTTCCACTAGCCCTCGATTTGAGCTCAAATGGCCTCGTTGAAGATAAGAAGAGAGTCGATAAGAAGATATAAACCGAAAACGCTCCATGAACTTTAATTTTATAGGTTTTTAGTTTCTCTGATAGAGGAAATACTTTTATTAAAGTTTCATATAAAATTAAGCAAAAAAGTTAAATATTTATACACATACGTCGATCTTTTTGCGTTATGTAAAATTCACTTCCAATAATATATAATTTTTTAGGTTTAAATAAATTAAAATATTTGTATTAAAAACTAAAAAACATTTCAAATAGCAACAATGGTGTCGTGGTGTAGTTGGTTATCACGTCAGTCTAACACACTGAAGGTCTCCGGTTCGAACCCGGGCGACGCCATCTTTTTGTGGTTTAGGTTTCTTGACACCAAAGTAATACCAAAATTGACACTGATCCCGTTTGATAATCATTTGGTTTCTTGTTTTTTATTTTTCAAATTGAAGCCTATTATCTCTCAAATTTCCCAGCATGTGCTTCATCCTTTCTGTTATTCATCCATCTTTTTTTAAGAAAGTATGAGAATACTAACAAACTTTTAAAAACAAAAACAAATTTTGGGAAGCTACTTTCTTTTTGTTTTTAAAAGTTGGTTGGTCTTCCCCTACTTTCTTAAGGAAATATGTACACATGGTAGAAATGATGAAACAAATTGTAGGAAATTTGAGAGAAAATAGGCTTAAATTTGAAAAACAAAAAACAAGAAACCAAATGATTATCAAACGGGGCCTAAATAATTCAATTACAAAATATTGAAAATTTAACAACTTGTCCTTTTAAAAGTTTGGAAACAAAATTGAAACGAACTTAAAAATTGAAGACATTTTTACATATCTGACCCTTTCGTTGCATATTTTTCCAACTCCGTTATACGATTTTGATGCCAATAAAGGCATTGCTTGTATAACCTTTTTAAAAATTGATGTAATGTATAATCTAGTAATTAAGTAGTGGTATTAAAATGAGTAGAACTCCCAAAACATTATGTAAAATTCAATAACTAGCTCCGTTTGATAACTATTTGGTTTATTGTTTTTGGTTTTTCAAATTTAAACTTATTTTCTCTCAAATTTCTTACAATTTATTTCATCATTTCTAACATGTATACATATTTCTTAAGAAAGTATGGGAAGACCAACAAATTTTTAAAAACAACAAAAAATAGCTTCTCAAAGTTTGTTTTTGTTTTTAAAAGTTGGTTAGTATTCTCCTATTTTCTTAAAGAAATATGAATAAATGGTAGGAAAGATGGAGCACATTGTAGAAAATTTGAGAGAGAATAGGCTTAAATTTGAAAAACCAACAAATGAGAAACTAAGGCCCCGTTTGATAACCATTTGGTTTCTTGTTTTTAATTTTTCAAATTTAAGCCTATTTTCTCTCAAATTTCCTACAATTAGTTTCATCATTTCTACCATGTATACATCTTTCCTTAAGAAAGTAGGGGAAGACCAACCAACTTTAAAAAAAAAAAAAAAAGTAGATTCCCAAAGTTTTTTTTTTTTTTTTTAAGTTGGCTAGTATTCTCCTACTTTCTTAAAGAAAGATGGAAAAATGGTAGAAAGGATGGAGCACATTGTAAGAAATTTGAGAGAGAATAGGCTTAAATTTGAAAAACCAAAAACAAAAAACCAAATGGTTATCAAACGGGGCCTAAATGGTTATCAAACGGGGCTTAAAAGGTTAATGTTTCGAAACTTTTCATTTGTTGTTGAATTAAATAAAAAACAAAAAAATAATTCAAAAGTTGTTGTTCACATGAACTTCCTTTTAACATTCTCATATGTCTAGTCCCAACTAGTTTGCATGTGTGCCAACTTGATGCAAATTTGTTTATAATCATACAATTTCCAACTTTCATAAATATTTTATACTCGTTTGATGATTTATTTCTTAGTGATTGTTCTTGGATTCTCTTAGGATTTAAATTATATTCTTTGTTATTTTTAGTACACTCATCAATTTAAAGTTGCAAGATTTAAACATTTAATCTTTTGATCGAGAATGTATGTTAATTGTTATTGAACTAAACTCATCTTAGTTCATATTCTCATACTTTAATTCTCTCATAATTCTATATTTCAATTTAATAATTTTTTTTTTATATATGTGAGTATCCACGTTACAAAACTAAATCTTTTGGCTGACAATATTATATTTAAGAGTACAAAGATTGTCGATGTATAAGTTTCATCGATAACGCACAGAGCCAACGACTTTAATAACCATTTTTCGAGTATAACCAAAATCTTCATAAAAAATGTAATTAAATTAAATAAAATTCAAATATTTGTGCCGAAAAGTTGTTTTTTTAATTACAATTTGGGGGAGGGAGAACTCGTGACACTGGTGTACAACCAAACAATGAAACCACTACGCTACTGACCCTTTTATTCAGAAAGTTGTTCAGGCTACGAAGAATCTTAAAAAGACATGGTAATAAATGAATACTTCTAGAAAAATGTTACGAAAATGTCAACATTTATTTGGATTTAAACTTATAGGTGATAAAAAAAAATAAAAAAAAATAAAAATAAAACGAACCAAACCGATCAATTGGATTGGTTCAAATTTTTAACATGATATTTAACATTTTTATTTTTAGGGACTTTTGCATTAATAGACCAAATTGATAAAATATTTATAACACTTGGGAAATTTGAAAAAATTTAGCAACCATAATCAAATATACGATATAAAATAATATTTTTTATACTGATTAACTAATACATAATATAATATGATGAGTATGGTTTATATTGTATATTTGATTATGGATGCTAAATATTTTCAAATTTACCTAGATCTGTAATTATTTTGTAAATTTGGACGAATACAATTTCTCTGGTTTTATTTGGAGAAAACTGAAAGTTAGGGAATCAATTTGGTTTTTATTTATAAAAAAACAATAAAAATTGAACCGAATAAATATTGATTTATTTACTTTCACTCTTTTTCCTTTTAAATGTTAGTTTAACTTTTTAATGGTAATGTAACGACCAGATAAATCCAGTTAGACTTTAAAGATAGTTACCACCTACATTAAACACGTGGACTCAAATTAAATGTGGCGCAATTTTTAGAAAATAAGATTATTTTTAATACAAAAAAAAAGTATAAATTTATTATGGTGCAAAATATATAACCATCCTGTTCAATAGATCAAAATGGATTGAACACCTACCTCCAAATTAATCTCCAAATTAATTTCCACCGTTCAGATTAATACTCTCCTGTCAAGAACATGGCAAATCTATGCAAAACCTAATTTATTTCTTATTTTATTTTCTCTATTAAAAATCAATGGGCAAGGGTATATGGAAATTTTTTATTGTACTTTTCGTGACTGTATTCATTTAAAAAAAAAACTTAAATGGCGTATATTGAATATGTTTCATTTAAGGAAAAAACCTTATATATATATTTATAAAATTTTATTTCCATCTGTGATTTAAGTAAAAACTTTAAAGAATGATTTTTTTCTTTCTTTTTTCTTTTAAAAAATAAAAAAACAATATACTATTTTTTTTAATACATATCGAGGGAGGGGGATTAAAAATAATATATTATTATATTTCTTCAAATCTCATCACATTTTAAAAATATAATGAAAATGTCAATTGAAATTTAACATCATTTAACCAATGAAAAGATTTTCTTTTTCTAGAAAGATTTAACCAAAGTTTTTAGTCTATAAAAAAACTAGTGTTAATTCATATTCCCTATTAATGGAGTGAAAATGAGCACATAATGTATTAACAAACTCACATATTATATATATAAAATAAATATTAATTATGAGAGAATTTGTACTATATAACAACTGTAAGACC
>JBBMEF010084701.1:0-30966 GCA_037832685.1 Sicyos baderoa | reverse complement strand
CCATCACATCAAACATAACTTTATCTTTTCTTTCCTTCCCCCCAAACATAAACTTATTTCACTTATCTTCTCTTCCCTTCCCAACTCAACTCAACCCAACCCATCCTCTCGCAGCCAAACATGCCCTTAATCAATCTTTCTTCTAATATTTACATGATAACACATTGTGAGGCTTATATCTCTTTTAAAGTTCCTTTCACTAACTCTCTCTTACAAAAACTTGCAAACAAATTTTCTCTCCTAACCTCTCCTTTCTTTGACTTCTCTCTCTCTCTCTCTCTCTCTCTCTCTCTCTCTCTATAGGAGTTGCCGCCTGCAGTTTCTTTGTTAAATCCCCAATTGGGTTTCTTTTTTTAATTTCTCTCTCTCTAGTACTTAGAATTGGGCGGTAAGTACAAAGGGGTTTGTGATTGTGAAGAATTATTGCTCACAATTGAAGTTTAGAAGAAGAGGTGGTGGTGGTCAAAGTCAAGAGAAAAAGGAGGAGAAATTATTGTTTACCAAAAAGCTTTGGGAATTAATAGGATATATCATATATGGAGAGTATTATTGTTTGTGATATCAGCTCATATGAACTTCCACAATTCCATAAACTTTCTTCTTCAAAGTAATGGAAGAAATTAGGGAGAACCACAAGTCCAAATCCAGTAGGTTCCGCAAGTACTGGTTCACTGCTGGAAAACACAAGAGATCTGACCCATGTTGTCCCAACAATGAGATTTCAGGTTTTTTTTTTTTTTTTTTTTTTTTATACATTTATCAATTTAATTCGGTTAATTTCCATTTTTAACTTGCTGGGATTTTTTTTTTCAGATGGAGATGATTATGAAAGTGAAAACTTTCTGGAAAATGTACTCTCTAGGTCGGTCGATATGGGTCCATGCAAATTAAGCAATGAATTAAGGTGGCCAAGGAATTAAAGAATTTGAGTCATAATTTCTCTATGATCCTTTTTTTTTATTATTATTCTGAATCAATTTTCCTCAATTGGATCAGAATCTTTGTGGGCACTTGGAATGTCGCCGGAAGATCACCGATCGGAAGCTTGGCTGTCGATTTAGACGATTGGCTCAACTTAAGAGATGCTGCAGATTTATACGTTATTGGGTATGTTTATAGATCCAAAAAAAAAAACTATTTTTTCAACAATTTGGCTCTAAATTTCATCTGGGTTCATTTTCCTCTGTTTTGGGAGGGCAGATTTCAAGAGATTGTACCGTTAAAAACAAGGACAGTAGTCGGAGCAGAGGACACAACCAAAGCAACAAACTGGAATTTACTGATCGGAAAAATCCTAAACGACAAATACGGATGTCCATGGCTAACGCCGTTGACGATGAACACACCCCCCGGCGACAAGGACTACACAAGAAACCCCATAAGACCGACGAGATTCGCCGGAAAACAAACGCCGATCAAGTTCCCGGCGAAACCAGTCGTCGGCGGGAGCCGATACGTGTTACTGGCAAGCAAGAAGATGGTGGGGGTGTTCATAAGTGTGTGGATAAAGAGAGATTTGCTAATGAAATATACCATTTCGGATGTGAGGGTTTGCTCAGTGGCCTGTGGAATAATGGGTTATTTGGGGAATAAAGGGTCGGTTTCGGTGAGTATGTCGATTGAAGGGACGAGTTTTTGCTTTGTGGTGGCGCATTTGGCTTCCGGCGAGAAAAGGGGGGACGAGCGGCGGCGGAACCACCAGGTGTCGGAGATTTTCCGGCGGACTTTTTTTGCTAGAACGCCTAAAGATGATGAGCATCCAAATCAACATCCTCCTCTCACCATCTTGGGACATGAGTAAGTGGGTGGTTTTAATTTTCTTGTCGTCGCTATTAAATGAAAAAGGCTAATATGTTACAATGATTGTACACCGTCGTTGTACGCTAAAACAAACAACTTTCATAATTTTTCTTCATGTCTAAGGCAATATTGGAATAGAGAGATTAAATTCTGATATAGTTTATTAAATTTTTAGGGTAAATTACCGGTCTGAAATTAGTTTTTTTTTTTTTTGATTGACGGTTTGAAATTAGCTTTAATTTAGTCTTTATAAGTATTTTAGTTCAACAAAATTTACAGATGGAAAAATTACCCTTTTGATAGATAAGCTAGTTGGCTTAGATTTTAATGTTATAAGTTCCGATTGTCCGATTGTCTTGATTTCAATTTGATCCATGTAATTTTAAAAGATGTAAATTCTATCTCGTTAAATCCAACCAATCATCTTTTCAGAAAAAAAATAAATAATAAAGAATCTATAAGATTGGATTAAACCATAAGATAAAATACAAAAAAAAAAAATAAATTAAAAAAAAAATCCTATGGATCAAATTAAAACTAACCTCTAACCATGGTGGAAAAAAAATGAAAACCTACAAGTATTAAATTGAAATCATCTCAAACGATAGAGACTGATTTAAAAAAGAAAAAGAAAAAAATCACAATCGAGACTAAATTAATAACTTAATCTTAAACATTCTCAAAAAAAAAAAAAAACTATTATTTATGAGTTTGACTAGAGGCCAAACACCAATCAAAATATGATCCTATGCTAGAAAAGCATACCCATTTTAGAAAGCACAACTTTTAAAAAGATAGATACATAGCATACAAAAAGCAGTTAATTGAATGTTGACATATGGTTTGAATAGTGGTATGCATGATGTAAAAAAAAAAAAAAAAAAAAAAAAAAAAAAAAGAAACTGACTTAAATTTGTGGTGGAACAGTCAAATATTCTGGTTTGGGGATCTGAACTATAGGCTGTATTTGGAGGACAATTTTGCAAGGCAGCTGATAAAGAAGCAAGACTGGGAAGCATTGCAAGGGTTTGATCAGCTAAGGAAAGAACAAGAAGCTGGTGGGGTGTTTCAGGGATGGAGAGAAGGGAACATAGAGTTTGCCCCTACCTACAAGTACTCTTCTTCTAATTGCAATCGCTATTCTGGAGGTCCTCTCAGAAGAACAGGAGAGAAGCAAAGAACTCCAGCATGGTACACTCTATTTCCATCCTACCTCTCTTTCTCTTTTCCTAGGGTACAGGGACCTTCCATGAGATGGAATCATAGAGTAAAGGGTCCTTGAGTAATTTTAAATTAATTTATTTCCTCTCAACCATCATGAGTTATACTACTGTTCAAGTGAGTCTTGAGGAGCTAAGAATTAATGTGTTCAAACTACACTAATTACTTACCTAAAAGTTAATTTCCTATGAATTTTAAGTTAAGTCAGATGATTGTCTCATGAAAGTGGCCAAGATGCGCGAAAGCTGGTTTTTTTCTTTCCAGATCAATAACAATTATTTGGGGGTGGAAGTCTCGAACCTGTAATCTCTCGAATATTAGGTCGTATGGTTTGGACACTCACAAATTTAAAGAAAGAAAGAAAATCTAAAATCTTGATGAAGTCATGTAGTGGAGGGTCCTAGAGCTTTGGATTAATTTGCTAGAAATGGAAGAAAAGTGAGAAAGAGAGGGATTAAAGAGTGCAAGTAATTGACTAAATTTATGCAAACTTGGCAGGTGTGACAGAATTCTATGGTATGGAAAAGGAGTGAGGCAACTCTCCTATTTCAGAAGTGAGAGTAAGTTTTCTGATCACAGGCCAGTCTCTGCCCAATTTTTAGCACAGATTGAGCTGCTGAAATCAACAAATCCAAGAGTTATTGCCCTCAGTAAATTCCTTCCATCCATACCGCCTCCAAACCAGATGGTAACTTCTCATTACCCAACATTTCAATGCCTTACTAGAGAACTAGTAGAAAAGTTGCTGATTTATAAAGGCTACTTCTCTCTCTCTCTCTCTCTCTCTCTCTCTCTCTCTCTCTCTCTCTCTCTCTCTCTCTCTCTCTCTCTCTCTCTTTTCTTTATTCTAAAGAAATCTAGAAATAAAATCATTATCAAACGGTTGGAGATACTCACCTTATGGTTATTGTACCAGATTGAAAATGTGAGGATTCTTTAACACTTTTATAAGAGTTATGGGTTACTCCCCTCATGGTCAATTGGTTTTGAGGTGGAGCTCCATATTCTCTAATATGGTATTAGAGCTCATCAAACCCAAATGGGTATTCACCAATAAAAATGAAATAAGATCTGATTCAAGATTGGTGAGCCCAAAAGAGGCACCATTTTGAGGGGGCATCTTGAGAATCTCACATGGATAAGGTGAGAGGATATCTCCTAGTGTTTATAAGATAGATGGACTACTCTTCTCATTGCCAATTGATTTTGAGATGGATGTCCACACTTTCTAATACAAACCGACCTTGAATGATATATAGAATCAAATTCGATTTCCAATCTAGAAATTTAGGGAGGTTTGTAGTTGTGATCTTCAAAACATAACCTTGTTGATGCAGTTGAAGAGGGAAACTAATAAAGAAGCAAAATCTACCTTGGCAGCATTGATGGTAAAGGATAGGGAAGAGTCGTCACCATGTGTACGAAATCCATGGAACAAACATATAGAACAATTACAGGCGTAAGAAAGTTTACTAGGAGCTCGGCTTTAATGGCTGCAGGCTGGGTATGTTGAAGAAGTGACTTGAATTATCTTGGTCTCTTTCAAGTTCACTTCATTTTTTTTTTTAAGTTCTACATGGTTCATCTGGGAGGTTTCCATTGAATTTGTGAATATGTAGACAAAATAGACAAGAACAAAAGATAGTGATGCAAAATATTTTGACATGCTGAGAAATTAGAATGGTGAGTATTTGATATGTTTACCCTGAAATTTACCAGCTGATTTATTTATCATGCTAATATGCAAAATTGACAACCACAATATTCATGCCAATATGCAGAAACCAATGGATATGTGCACACATAAGGAAATTAGTACATATCTAAGATGCTACAGTACAAAACATTTTACTTTTATTAGAAAAGTTCAATTGGCCTCATTTACCTGAGAAATGTTGTCCAAGGCCTCTGAATTGTCTTGTTCACATTGAGGGCAAATACAGCTATTTAGCAATTCCTCGCTGAGACGACTATATGACCCTTCTAATCCAGTAGTCAGCTTATTGATGGTCAAAGATACACAATCACACAAGTTGACAAACAAAAAAAAAAAAATTATGTATATAGATTCAGAGTTAAAGACAGTATTATCTCATTAAATGACTTTGACTCCAAAGCATTGCTTTTCTTTTTTGAAAAAATCCAAAGCATTGCTTTTATTGATTCAGGTAAGGAAACTTAATCATATAAATTATTAAAGGCCCGTTTGATAACTATTTGGTTTTTTTTTTTGGTTTTTGAAATTTAAGCCTAAGAAAATATCTTATCATATGTTTTTTCTTACTTGGATATTAACATCTCACCTATTGTAGAAACCAAACCAAAATTTGGAAACAAAAAGAAGTAGCTTTCAAAAGCTTGTTTTTGTTTTTTAAAGTTGGATATCATTCACCTACTTTCTTAAGAAAAGATGGATACATTATAAGAAATGTGGGACACATGGTAGGAAATTTGAGTAAAAATAGACTTAAATTTTAAAAACAAAAAACAAAAAATAAAATGGTTATCAAACGGCCTAAATTAACCACAAACATTTTGTAAGCTTACAGTTATTTCCAAAATCAGTATAACTAAAGAGAATTTAGCACTTGGAATGTTAGTTGGCCATTTTTCATAAAAATAGCTAAGTTGAAAGTGTAATATTGTATTTGAAAAGGATATCTAGTCAAATCTTCCAATTCTTTTGCTCCTTTCTCCAACATCTCCATCGCAGCCTTCTTTTTCTCTAAATCAATCAACGTTTGCTGATTCTGCAAGCTCAATTATCCATACTATCATATAAGAAAATAGTTCACTGAAAGAGAGAGGGACAAGATGAATTCAAATTAATGCTGGATATATGGAAACTTGTTGAAAATATCATTTCCCCTATTGAGATAAAGATAGGAATTCTACTAGATCTTAATTTACAACTTCCATTTTTTCTGTTCTTGATTTTGATTGATGGCCATTTATTAACAACAAAATTTAAAAAGCTTAATACATAGGCAGTTAAAAGGGAGTTTTCAATTTTGACTGCCATTTCATCAGCAGCAAGTATGTAGGTTTCCCCCTAATATTTGGAAGAACTGTTTTCACCTGATTTTTCATTTCTTCTTCTAATAGGTACTCGTTATCTTCATTGGCTATTTGAGTTACAACTTTGACAAGCGTTTCCTCAACAGATTCAGAAGAAGTTTTGGTATTATCTCCCCCCAGTTCATGGGATTCTTCTGCAAAGGAGTCCAAGCCATTTAATTTTTGCATAAGCAGAAGCTTAGTATTTGAAATAAATTCTAGGTAGAATGTAATTTGAGGAAAAGAAAGAATCTGGATCGAGAAGTCATATCATGGAATTGAATACAATGTAACACTCGAACAGGAACCATTGACTCACGTGTAGCATTTCCAACAGGCTCAATACCAGTATTCTTTTTGTACAGTTGATATTGAAATTTCCTGTGTTTCATTAAGAAAAGTACAAAGGAACATAGCCAAAATCATTAATAGTGCACCGATTACATACTTAACGACAAATTGCTAAATGCTAATATTAACATACGAGAGACAATTTTCAACCTTCTAAAATTTTAAATGCTAATATTATCAAACTAGATTTCTTTTTTAAATGGCTACATTATGTCCTCTCTCTTTTTCTTTTCTTTTTTTAAATGGCATATAAATGTGTTCATCTTCTTGTATCTGTATTAGTGGAGTCATGCTTTCTTGGTTGTCATTTACCCATAATATCAGCAGTGAACTTCAGAGCTAGCTTAGGTATTGAGAACCTGTTTTAGATTTGTTTCCTACAGTTTACTGTTCAATAAAATATAATTTTAGTGAGAATATATTTGCATAATTTCTCTTTTAACTCTGTCTTCACAATATTTTTAGAAATGTTTAGTTCTTACACCTAAAAATCTGATTTTGTAAATAGTAGTTTCAGTTTAAATAATAACATGGCCTTTACAGTCATCCAATATTAGTTAGTAGAAGCAACTTTAACAATAAATGCAGAAATATTTCAAGAACAGTTTCCAAACAAGACCTAGTTGAAAATTGTCAAGCCCAAGGTCATGTTCAACATTGATAAGTGAAAATGGTACGGGAAAAGGGAATCATAAGTACATGCATGCACAGTGCAAATTGCTTGCATTAATATATAAGACGGACCTGATTTTTTCATTAAGGTCCACCATGTGAATGAAAAACTGGTCCCTGCATGGCCAATAAGATCTCATCATTTTCACAGTAATCTAAGACATTGAATTACACTTGACTAGAACAGAAGAACATCATGCTATGTTAATAAAACGTTAACAAAAGAGAGACAATTTGCAACCTTATGGCTCCTCTCTCAAACTTTATAGCCCAACAGCAGCATTCATATCCCAGAGTTTTTATGAAAATGAAAATAATATGAGAATACAAATGTAAGCAAGATGCAATCTAATAAATGAAAAACTCTTAGCATCAACTCAGAACCTGAAGAGAGTCTAACTCAGATCTAACAGATGCAATTTCACCTTGTAGCACAGAAATCCTCGCCTGCAATCGATAAAATTAAGGGAAACTTTACGAGACTAGTCAAATCTAGTAAATAATTACAAATACCATCATTTTAAAAAACTAGCATATGTAGTAATTGGTATTAATAAGTATTGTTACACACTTTTTTATAATCTTGATATCCGTATTTATAATTATTTTTTCTTTTTTTTAAATATTTGCTACTACCACCAAGATCTGCACCGACCGCCGCTCCGTCCGAGCTCACGTCCAAGATTTTGCAGCGACCGCCGCACCCTCCTACTTATCGGGGCCTAGTACTTGCCCTGACGGCCGGGTATAGGTTGCGCGCTTCAGCGCCATTCATTTTCCCGACTAGTTGATTCAGCAGGTGAGTTGTTACACATTCCTTAGCGGATTTCGACTTCCATGACCACCGTCCTCGTATTTATAATTTAATATTAAAACGTATTAATAATTAATATTAATATTAATAATACCATATTAAAACGTATTAATGACTACGAGTTTTGTTAGAAGAGCTCATCCAGTACATTTTTTCGTAAAATTAAATTCATTAAGCGAGAAGATCAATCAACGGTGAGGCAATGGTCAAGTGAAATGTAAGAGAAATAGAAAATAAAAATACCTCGAGAGTCTGAATTGAAGTTTCATTCATAGACAATTCAACTTCACAGCCTTTAAGCTCCTGTTCAGTGGTTTCTTTGGTTCGCTTGACGCTTTCAAGTTCATCATTTGCCGCTTCAAGCTCAGATCTTAGTTCTCCCATTCTTTTCCTCAAAACAACAACGCTTTTCTCTACATTGATAAAAAATAGTAATAATAATAATAAGAACAAGATTCCTTATAACTTCGTAAGGATTTGAAAAATTGCATCCTCAGATTCATCAACCTTCATGAGAACTCAGCTACAATCGCGAATACTAAATCAGACAATTGACAATAACATTTCCTAGGGATTGAAAACTGTTCTTGCATACAAATAGCTCCTTATCAACCACATTTCTGCTAGAATCATCAATACTCAATCAGAATAATCAAATACAGTAATAAATGCAAGAATTATAAGTTTCAACACTGTTCTTGCAAACGATAAACCTCATTATGAACATAAATTCTGCAACGATCGCGAATATTCAAACCAGACTTTTCTGAAACAAAACTGATCGAAATACAGGAAAAGAAGTGCGAGAATTTTGAACGGAACATATTTTCTAGGGATTTGAACAATCGTTCTTGCGTAGAAATACCTCCTTGCAGTTTCTCGGCCGCGAATTCGTTGATTAGTGAGAGAAAATGCTTTTGATTTTCTGATAGCGGCAAGAAGTTTGAAGATCTCTTGGCTCGATCGCTACTCATTTTCGTGTAGTGTATGGAACCTTGAGAGAAATCGATTGAGAAGAAAATGGAGAAACTAAATGGAACTGATATCAATTAGGAAGAGTGAATCGTCTGCACCTGGAAAACAAGAGTTCTCAAAAAAAAAAAAAAAAAAAATCACAAAGAAAAAGAGTTTTATTATGAGCATGGATTAGATGGTGCAACTAATCTCATATTAATGAGAGTCAGTAATCGATTTCTAAGATTTAATACCACTTGTCACCATGGCCTTAGGGAAGTGGTCGTGTGGCACGAGCTCTAATCGAGCTAGCAAGTTGGCCAAACAAAAATGTAAAGTGGGAGGCACAACTTGACCCAACCTCCATTTCGGGACATCAACGTTTGAGAAATGTTTTTGTGTTTGAAAAGTTATACAACAATACAATAAAAAACCACATCAACTCGCATTGCTCATATAACTTGGTAAGAAAGAAGTTTTAAGAAGTCTTATCCCTCCTATATTTCATTCTATCCATTGTATTAAATTGGAAGATTATATATTAAATAGTGAGATGTTTGTTTGTTAATTTAAATATTTTTATGTTTTATGATATTTCCATTAATTCCATAATAATAAGACATTCACGTTTTCATCAATATGACATTTTGGTCACTAAGCTTGAATTGTTATCTTTTTTCACGTTTGTTTTCGGAAGTCATTTCAAATTTTGAAAAACTAAATAATAGTTATGAAAAACTTATAATCTAATTCAATTTTGATTAAAAATTCAAATGTTCTCTTTATTTGAAATACAAAATTAATTGTAGAATAATGATAAACATGCATGATTATTAAAAGCTTAAAATTAAAATTGCTATTAAACAAAGCTACATTTTCCAAATTTTGTTTTGAACTTGTTTACAAAGTTTGGCTCGAATTGACAATATTTTAATAAGGTACATTATATTTGCCAAACAGTATTTTTTTTTACCCAGTACTGTCATATAGTTTGAATACATATGCATATTTATACATGTTAATATAGATACTCAAATCAATTGCTAAAAGAAAAATTAATGTAAGAAACATAGTGGTTATTTTATGAAAAAGAAAGCCAAAATAAATAGAAAGAAAACCAAAATAGATATCTTGACTGAACTTAGTGAGATACCATAAGATTAGATACCATATGACCAGCACTCAAAATCCTAACCTCTTTGATTTCTCAAAATATGCCTAATAATGGTTCGAATGTATATATAAAGAATTTCTTTTTTAATTACTATAAGATAGGACATAAATCTCATGATGAGTACCCAAAATTCATAGTGAATTTCAATAGGAGTTTCTTAAAACAATAGCACATTGATCTAGTCGCATCAAAGCCACAAAGGACTATCTAAACAATGTTTATATCAATTTACATACATCTCGATTCTCAACTGTTTTTACCTAACAACTTTTTGACCTTACACAATGAATTAAATTCATAATTTTATAACTAGACCATAGAATTCAAACACAACTGAAATTCAGATCTAATATCTTTTTAACCACCCTTAACAAAATCTTCACTCATTCCATTCATCCATTTCTTAGAGAACGCTTACATAGCATTTGTAATATAATTAAAAATATAAATATCTAAATTGTCAACCCCATTAGTGAAATGCTTGGCATAAAACATCCATCCATTAATTCATCTAGCTATTTATCACATCAACACAACCAAAATTATCTATTGGTTGTTGGCCCATGTTATGTCAGCAGTCCCTTGATAATTTTGAAAATGAGATCAATAAGAACCTATTATAAGTTTCTAAGACAATTAAAATAGTTTAGAAACTATAAACAGACACCATGTGTACCTAATAAAGGAGGCATAAATATAACAAACCTAAACTTTTGAAAGAAAAAGAGGGGAAAAAAGTCTTCAACTTTCTAACTTGAAAATTCAAACACAAGGGGAAAAACATGATGATATAAATCTAACTTTGAACCAAAGTTATCAACACATCCAAACAGATAAACAATAAGCAGAACTGGTTTTTTTTTTTTTTTTTTTTTTAAGAATTTCAGACAATAACACTCTTGACCTATTGATAGGAAAACAAACAACATGCCCCCATCAAAGAATTTCAACAATTTTCTTGCTCATTGAAATATAACTGTTCAAAGAATAATCAAATAGAAATCAAGAAAACCCACCTTTTCCATTGTCTAATTATGCCAAGCTCGACGTTACCTGAAACGTTGACACGAGCAAAGTAGCTTTGAGCTTATATTTATGCTACTTCAAAACAATCACGAGTCAAGGCTTAATCTAAATACTATTTTCTCAACATTCTATATTTGATGATTCATTTGTGCCAATGAACTTTTAATGTTCAAAAGAAAAAGAAAAAAAAAATAATATTGGAAGTACTGCCAGAAAGTTCGAACCTTAGATGCTAACAAATCCATGGATACATCTAAAATAACAAGAACAAAAAAAAAACCTATTCATCGAATGTGATGAAATTCACCATTTAATCTTCGAATTCGCCACCATGTTCTAAGAGATAGTTAGCAGCCAATTCCTCGTTGCGATCACAAGCTAAATATGCCTCAATGACTTGATCTCTATCGAACCCCATTGCTTCCAGCTACAATGCAGGCAAGAATCAGATAGAGAAGATGGTAAACATATTGAAGATCATCGATTGATATCGAGAGGTACATAAGCGAAGATAACTTACTCGTTCGATCGCTTGCTGCTCAGCTGGGGTGACATTGATTGCATGAGGCATGTCTTGCTCAGGCTGATCAAATAGATCCCTGAAATAAAATGGGAATTTTAAATTGAAATTAACATATAAAAAACATTGGCTGGAAATGGAAGAGAAGACTTGCCCATCAAAGCCCTCAAGAGGCTCATTTATTAACTGAAGAAACTCTGCTTGATGATCCTGGATTAATCTCAAAAGCTGAGGGTTCTGCTTCCCAAGCTCCTGAAGCATAGCCTGAAACAGTAGCCAAGTTCACATCTTTAGATCTGGCCAATAATAGAATGCACATATTTGAAGTCCAGGATATAAAAAAAAAAAAAAAAAATAACATATACCTGTAATATTTGTGGATTCGCTTGCACCATAGACCGCAATGCTTGAAACTAAAATTTGTATGGACGATAACAATTAACAATATAAATCAAATTGGTCAGCATTAATATAAAAAATTGGAAAGCCTAAGCAGATCGTATCAGAGTATGTGTGTATTTATTTAAGACTTGCCCGTCATTTGTTTGTATTAGTTGATTATATCACAACCCATCGGCTTCGCTTTTGAGTTGATTAATGATTTAATATGTTTCAACATGGTATCAAAATATGAGGTCTTGGATTCAAACCCTTGCCGTGTTGTTTCATCCCCTATTAATATTGAATTTCACTCAACGGACATTCTCAAAATTTCCAAACACACAAGTGAGTTTCAACAGTTTGGAAGGTTATGCTCAAGTTTAACACAGCATCTTTTCAATTAACATGATACTTCATAGGATGGCTCAGTAGCTTGGCAGGAAAGATAAATGATATGTTCTGATCAAAATGATTCTTAATAATGACAAATGAGAAAGTTATCAATAGGCCGTAGTAATTTCCAAACTATAGTCCTACTTACAGCTAGATAAGTAATCAAAAGGCCGTAGTAATTCACAAACTATAGTCCTAATTACAACTAGATAAGACGAGGAGAATTAAAGCATACCTGCGGGTTGTTCCTAAGGAACTCAAGAGATCCAAGGCCACCTCCTCCACCGCCGGCGGCGGCAGCAGCAGCAAGAGACTCCTATGGCACTAGCTCTCAATGAGAATTTAAAAGGGATAAAAATGAAAAATTTACAAACAAAGTACAAAGTTTAACCTGTGGAAACATATTCAGGGGAGATGAGTTGGGCCCTACAGAAACAGGTGGAGCAGTAGCATCACCTGTTTCAATAGGCTGACTAGTCGGTGGACGAGCCACAGGGGCTGCAACTTCTGCAGTTTCTGGGATACCCTGAAAATAAAGTCAAGTTTAAGAACAATTATTTAAATGAAAAAGAAAAAAGGAAAAAAATCTGTGAGGTGGTTAAAACATACAGAGTACAAATAATCTACTGCCCGCTCAGGATTATTGTAGGCTGCTCGAAGTGCACGAGTAACTGTTTCTCTATCCCAGTTGCCACCTCCCATATCCATTATTTCTTGAATAGTCTGCTCAAGATTGTTCCCGGAAACTAAATTTGAAGCAGCGTGTTCATATGTTTGAGCACTGTAGCATTACAAAACATTAGATACTTCATGCTATTAAGTTTGAGCAATTGTCCTAATCACATAAAGAACTCCAAGACTTGACGAGAGAACTTGCAAAAAGAAATATATAGGCGCAAAATAATTCAATAATTATTAGAAACTAAGCTCATACTTCACAGTTGGCACATCTGTAGTAGCAACACTCCTCGAAGCTCTGCAAAAGCAATCGCAAGAAAACAATATAGGATTATCAAGCTGATATGCAGACAAGGGGTAAGTTGAGCTGGCATTATCAATAGACTCACGCTGGTTGTGTGGGAGCTTCAGGAGTCGAAGTAGAATTTGGTGTTGGAGTAGTTGTAGGTGCAATGGTAGTTGTCTGTCAAGTAGACATACACCACTTCAGAGAGAAATATACATTAATTACACAATGACCCCCAAATAAAATGAACAGAAAAAAATATTTAACCTGAGTAGATGATGACCCAGTTGTGCCTGGTGTTTTACTCTGTATAAAGGAAGTCAATGAGGGAAAATTTGAAGACCATATGAATTCAGGAATCTCGGGAAAAGAAGGGTTGATAATGAATTAAACATGCATCAGAAGTTTAACGGCCTAAACTCTTCAGAGATTCATGGATAACATGCAACGACTATTTAAGTGGATTAAAGGAGAGGATAACACTATGATCTTCTGTCAGTCGTGACAATACAAACTATTCTTCATGCTGTTAATTTTTTTATTGGGGTTAATCCCTTTATTAGATAGTTGTATAGCAGGATCGTTTCAGTGACTGGTTGTCCAGTACTCCAATGATGTAAGACTTTAGCGAACATAATAATATGAAGCCTATTAGTACAAGTTCAAACCTTTATTTTTCTGTTTGATGTTAAGTTCTACCTCTTTTTTAGTACAAGTTCTACCTATTTTTCTGCTTGATGTTAAGCTCTACCTCTTTTTCAGTTAAAGTTCTATTTATTTTTCTGTTTGATAGAACTTTTGTTCCTCCTTTTATAGGACAAATAAAGATATTTTCAATGTTATAGCAATAATATTTGAGAAATATTTACATCATGCCCGGGCATGATATATAAAATAATCTACCGTACCTATGTGGCTTAGTATGAGTCACAATCTACTTTTGTTTATTTTATTTTTTATCTTTTAAATTTAAAATCAAATAGATTGTGGCCTATATTGGGCCACATAAATGGACATTATTTTATATATCATGCTCGGGCATGATGTAAATATTCCTCATAATATTTTCTATGGTAGCTAAAAGAGGGATACTAATAGCATACTAAGAAGATTGTAATCATAAATTCTCGTAACAAAAAGAACATCATCGTGTAGTGCATTAGTCCACCATCGCCATTTATTATGCAAGATGAGTAAAAAAAGCAGCCTAATTGTTTAAGAAAGGATAAAGAAAGGATACATAAAATAATAATAATAAAAATAAAAAGACTACGACACAACCATTGTTGATCTGGTGGTCAAGAGGGCTTTGAGAAACTAAGAGGGCCTTGGGAACTAAGAGGTTATGGTTCCATGATGTCCACCAACCTATGAAATCAAGGATATAATTCCCTACGCATTTCTTTGACAACCAAATGTTGTAGGGTCATGCAGTTGTCCCATGACAGTAGACAAGAAGAGCATAAGGGAGTCTGGATACTAACAAATTTAGCAACAACATGGCATACCTTACTAAGCATAACAACAAGAAAACCATCTTCAGTAACCATGTTCTCTGAAAGCGTTGTTTCATCTTTTAAAACCTTTCCATTGTGGATTAGCAATTGCTGACCACAAGGATAACTATCTTTTCCTTGAGCAACTTCAATGTTCTTCTTTACACCCAATACCTAGTTAGGTGGACAAAAGGTAGAATGTTTATATTTATAAAAAAGAAAGAATAGCAATAATATTTTCAATGTTAGAGATCTTTAACTTGTCTTTTGCAAAAGTAATTATTTCCAGCTTGAATGAAAAATAACTACTATATGTCAAGCTTTTCAATAGACAACCAAAAGGGAATGAACCTTGAGGATAAAAAGGTTCGCCTCACCTCATGGTCAAACTTAGGCATACGAATCATAACTCATAAAAGGGCCATTTAAAGTAATTAATATTAATAATATATCACAATCGAAGCAATGCACAATAACGACCTAAACCTATAGAGAGTACTTGGAAGTTAAAGAAAATGGAGGATTAGAATAAATCACCAAGTACAACAAAAAAGCCCTGCTTAGCAAAAAATATAAGTCACTTCAAGTAACGGAAAAAGGCAAATAACATGAAAATTAAAAGCTGAAATATAAATTCAATATGACATTTTAGTGTACTAACTTAACATCGTCAAAGAAACAATAATCAGGAAGGGAAACATCGAATCCGTCTATATGCCACAATCTAAAATATCAATACCAATATAATTCATACATAATACATCGAATCCGTCTATATTTTGCCACAATCTAAAATACCAATACGGCAATACCAATATAATACAATTGACTTGATTGATGATGGGTTCAATCGACGGCGACCACTTACCTAGAAATTAATTTCTTACATCTAAATGTTTAAGGTTAGGCTGTATATCCGATGCCATTAGACCTTCACCACAGTTACAGATATTAAAAATAAATAAATCAATAAATAAACAATTGATTTGATTGGTAAATAGACGAACCCCCAAAAAAACTTCAAATCACATTAAAAAATCGCCACACATATCCGCTACGAACACGAACAAAAGAGAATTCCACAGACCCTTTTGCCCAATTCACATAATCCACCGAATAACACAAACGCGCACAAACAGAAATTCAAGATTCCATCGCAAGCCCCTTTAAATGATAATTTTCGAAACCAATTAGAGATTCGAAGAACGGAATAAGAAAAGGAGAAGAAACTCACGGTGTCAGTGGGCTGAACCTCAATTTGAAAGTGGCTTCCCTTGAGGGTCTTGACCGTAAGCTTCATCCCGAAAGAGAAGAAAATTGATTGGAATGGGAAAATCAGAGAAAGAAGGAGAAATTGAGAGGTGAAAGAAAAACCCTAGATTGGGAAAATGGAGAGAATCAGAGAAGATTCATTTGCAGGAAGTGGGTGCAAAGTGCAAATGGTAAATGGACTTTACACTCCCCCAGTGCTCTCCGTGGGTCGGGCACATGACGGGGCAACCCGGATCTTTGCTTTAAAGAATATGAAAAAAAAAATTAAAAAAAAGAAAGAAAGATTTTTAATTTAAACAGAAAATAATAAAGAAAAATAAGATGTTGTCTATATTGGACCACATAAATGGACTAATTCATGCCCGAACATGACTTAAATATTTATCTTCCTATAAAATTATAAAAATACCTACATTTTAAAATAAGTGAAATGATTATCTTCGATCATTTTAGACGGTTTAAAGCAATTAAGTTTAACTTATTAAAAACAATAAACTCAATTTATTCAAAAAAATTGAATTTAACTAGTTATAAAAGTGTACTAAAAGAAACTAGTTATAAGATAGACAATTCTAAAATAAAATCTGTTGTAAAAAATAATTGGATAATTATAAATACACTTTTTATGGATTTATTATTATTATTATTTTTTTTTTGCCTCTATTTCTACTGAATTTGAAATACACATTTTTTTAGACCCGAATTTGAAATCCAAATATATAGCATGTTTTAGATTAAAATTTATGATTATAGATGCCTAATAATAGAGATTTGATTTAGAGCTTCACATTATTTAAATTATTAATTAATTAGTAGATTTGATGGGGATAGAATAAATGCTAATTTATTAACATATTTAATATTCATCAATTTTACCTAAAGGTGAGTAGCGCAATGATTTTATTGTTTGGATCATCTTAACTTCACTTTTTTTTCTCAATTATGATTGTCTAACCTTTAAATATGCATGTCTACAAGGGTTTTTTTTTTATATATATATATATATATATATCTATGATTATTGCTTACATCTCGATTAATATAACAAAAACATACTATCTACTTATCCATATAATTTTTGGATGTTAAGAAAATTTGCAAGAAATTAAGTTGTAGGTATATGAACGACAACATTAAAAACTTTTTGACTTTCTAAGCCTCCGTAATCACCTTGTCATTTTGTTATGGGAACGACAATCAACAACCGATCAAAAACAACAAAGAAAACGCGAAAAAAGAAGAAAACGACACACATAATTTACGTGGTTCACCAATATTGTGTTAGTTAGTTTAGGGAGAACAATTTTATTTAGGAGAAGTGAAAATACATATTATAATCAGCTAGGGTTTAACTCGAGTTTATATATACACTCTTATTAAATCTTATTTCAGAATGTGAGCGCGCTTGTGCTGCATGACCTCCGACTAACTAATTGCAGGACATCAATGAAGGCATATAGCAACACATTTCATGTTAGTTAATCAAAATAATAACTCAACGATATTAGTAAACGTCTAATGATCTATTGATGATAAATTTGAATCCCACTTCTATAGTTGAACTAAAGAAAAACTTCAATTAGCATGTAATATCAACCGTTCAATGAAAGAATCATAGATTCGAATCTGTGATCGTTGTTGAACTAAAAAATATTACAATTGGTATAATTTAACCAAATAAAAGAGAATGAATAAATCCTAGAGACCTTATAAGAAAGTATTACATTGAATGATAAAATTGTAAGTGACATTTTGTATTTCTATATAGAGCCAATGCCATCGACTCATTTAGTCTCCTTTATAGACAGAAAAATCAGGCTCAGCAGGCTTCTGCAAGTTAATCAAGCTCTTAGCACTCATATTCCTGTTCCGGTGAGCTCTAAGCGCATTCGCCGCGAATCTCGACGCCAAAATAGTAGCTCCGAGTCTCGACGAGCTATACGCCGCTGCATCCTCCTCCTCCTTCCGCCGCAGCTCCGCCAGCTTCCGCTTCACGTACCGCCGCCATGCTGCCTGAATAAAAATAGAAGCCCAAGTGCGCCATTGCTGCGAGTAGAATCTGAACGTGTGCTGCACCTGCCGGCTGTGCAGCCTCCGGAACTGCGTGGCCACGAACTTCAGCTCCTCGGCTTCTAAGGCGAATGCTTCGACCTCGGTGATCGCATGGACAGTTCGAGTGGAGGACGGGAGGTTGGAGCCGGATTTTGGGTCCAGGGCCCATGTTAGAAGCTCCTCGCCGCAGAAGTCGCCTTCTTTTAAGACGCCGCGGTTGAAGAAGCCGCTGCGGCCGCCGTCGGTTGTGACGCTCTCGAGGCGGCCGCGGATTATGAAGAGCATTTCTTCTACTGGGTCGCCTTCTCGGACTATGTATGTGTTTTCTGTGTTTAATGTTGGTTTTAGCCTCTCGCATATTGCGTCTAGTAGACGCTCGTCCATGTTTGCGAATAAAGGTACCTGTGTGTGTAGACGCTCGTCAGGCTAAGTTAGAGCTACAAAAAATTATACATATTTTGATGTTTTCATTTATAAAGTATTTTTTTGTGGCATCCAATGTGTCACCTAGGCAAAAAGTAAAGCTCCTCTACACTCGAGTTTTACTCGCTAAGTTAACTTCGAAAGATGAAATATATCATAATCGTTTAAGCTTGTTAGTCTAGAGGTGATCAAATATAATACAAAACCAAGACCAAGACGTCCTAAGTTCAAATCTTTATAGTGTCTCGGTGTCTTCGATTAATATCAATAGTCACCCTTTTGTCCTAAGTTCAAAACTTTAGTATATTACTATATAATGCAAAAGTTTAATGAGCTAGGAACCAAAACAAATTCACATGTAGAAAAGTAAAGAAGAAATACATACCCTTCTAACCAAATTGAGACAGAGATGGCGTTTAATGTCTCTCCTAAGATCCTTAGGCAGACTTTGAACCAAGCTCTCTTCATCCACCCCTCTGGTTTCGAGCCATTTGTACTGATCGTAGCGCCTAACCTTTTCTCTCAAGTCCGGTGGAAGTAGCCGATGGTGCATCCATTGCTCCGAGTCTCTCCTCTTGATGCGCATCTCTTCGAGCCGGACTGTTAGAGATTGAAGGTACGTCTGTTCCAAAACAAATTCAGTAACCATTTTTCACACATCTACGAAACATTTTTGTCTGTCATGAATTTGCTAAGTGGTGAAATAAAGGAATTGAAAACTTTTAAGTTTAAATTCCTATGTTTACCTTTCGCAATCAAATATAATAAAGTCATGCAGTTGTTTCGTGAAAATAATTAATGTATGCTGCTTAAAGTCAGTTTGGACACTCATCAATACTATCCTCCAAATAGAAACCATACAATTTAGGCTTCTCAATTCTCTAAATAACACCAGTTTACTAGCCTAGAGTTCTTTTAGAATTAGTTTTAAAATAACTTGGTTAAGAAAATTCATCATTTTCCTCTATATAACACCAACACTAATAGAAATCATAAGACATATTTAATATGATGATGTCTTGTAATAGAGAGAATAACTTGTAAGGTTTCATCAAATCATGATTGAAATTTATTATTGTTATTTTTTTTATGTAATTTAACCTTTTTTTTTCTTCTAATATAGTTCATCCTTGAAACCATGTGAACCTTAGTGAAAAAGAAATCCAAGGGGATGCAAAAATCTTACTTGCATGTTTCCAATCAAGAGTGCAAAAAGGAGGAGCCCAGAAATTGCAATTAGTATAGAAAATATAACCTCCCCAGGGTAGGTACTGGTGAGCAGCCCCTGACCAAGTGTACTGTTGAACAGTCAAATATTCAATATTAAAGAATTTTAAGACATAGATTTATAACATTTTATCCTATATTAATAACCTTAACATAAACCTTTCAATACCATAGGCCAAAGAAAAATTAAATGCAATTTGTAACATGCTCCTCTTTATAGAATCCAAACATAGGTCATATTGATTCAATTTTTCTAACCTCAAACTTATTACCATGAGCATTCCTAAAATGCCAAAACAGAACAATCCTAGTTCAAAAAGTACTCTTGAGTTTATTTAAAACCATATAAGCATTCATAGAATATGAGTTAACTTACATGTTTTAAATTTGTGTTTTGATAAGTCTCATGAACTTTCAATTTATTTTCTATTTTTTTATGATTGGGAAATTGGAAACACTATACCTGGACCTAACTAGAAGACAACCAAGGATGTTATAATTTAAGTATACTTCCAAATTTCGAACCGGGACATCCAAAAAAGCAATACCTTGGAGATCACAAAGTTACAATTTAAGCTTACTCTCAAGTTGCAAACCTAAAGCTTTCAAGGAAACAAGGCCTTTGGAGGCTTCAATTTGGGTCTAATAGGCTTATAAATCTAAAATTGTGCTACTAGTAGGTCTTTGGTCTTTTTGAGAATATCTCTTATTAGATAGCGTGAACGTCAATCTCAAAACCAATTGATAATGAGGGGAGTAACACATATCTATTATAAATGCTTGTAGGACTCTTCACTTTTTCAATACGGGTCAATTGTGAGATCCTAACATGCCCCCTCAAGATGGTGCCTCTTTTGGACTCATCAATCTTGAATCAGATCTCAATTTCATTTTTATTTGACCGAGCCGTTTGGGCTTTGATACCATATTAGAGAATATGGAGTTCCACATCAAAACCAATTAGTAATGAGGGGGTAATTCATATCTCTTATAAATGCTTATAAGACTCCCACTTTTCACAATTACACATGAAAGGTTAATTTCAAAAAAGGATGAATATATATCAAGAGACCTATCACATTCAAAATCGAAAATTCAATCGAATGAGCGAAAAAGTGAAGGGATAAAAGGTTAGACCTCAAATTTTGCAATCCCCACCACAAGCAGTAGCAGAACTTGGAGAAGAAAGTCCTGGACTGAACAATGCGAGAGGAAATGGCTTGAGTGTAAATGCCATAGTTGAAAGGCAAATTTTCTCCAATGGCAGTGCATTTCTTCTTAAGAATACCAGCACTGATAATTCTCCAATCCTTATACCCTACCATGTGCTTGTTTCCACAGTACAAATAGTTTATGTTGCACTTTCCAGTGCTTTTGCAAGCTTGTCTCCAACACGCATCGTTCCTCTCCACCGCCAGCAAGTACCAGAACGCTCCCGCTATCTGAATCGATAACACGACTACTTCAAATACGTGTACTAACATGGATATTCTGAACAACGATCAAGAATTAAAGGAAAACGCGAGAGAAAAGAGCATATAGTGATTTATGTGGTTCACTAATGTTATGTTAGCTATGTCCACAGACAAATGAGAGAAACCATTTTATTTAGGAGATAGGATTACAAAAATGTTTGATCGGACATGACTAGGATTTTAAGAAGTTTATACAGTGCAGCAGCATAGTTCAAGACATTTTAATAGTTAATGTGTTAAAAAGGATTGAAATTAGAGAAAGACAAGAGGCTGCTTACATAACTAGCAAGCATATACAAGGATGTTGTAAAGCTAATGTGTATTGATGTTATGAATAAACAGAACAAAAATCATGAACTAAATAAAAGCGAGAGATGAAGAATACCGTAATTTACGTAATTCACTAATGTTATATGAGCTACGTTCACAGATAAATGAGAGAATCCATCTTACTTAGGAGGTAAGAATACAAATGCTTGATCAAACAAGATTAGGATTTTAAGAGAGTTTATACAGTGCATCATAGTCCGAGGCATTTCAACCATCAATGTGTTAAAAAGGATTGAGATTAGAGAAAGAAAAAAAGGCTGCTTACATGACTAGCAAACATATATAAGGATGCTGTAAAGCTAATGTACTGTATTAATGTTATGAATAAACGGAGCAACAAATAAGAATGCAGTGATTTACATGATTCACTAATGTTATGTGAGCTACATCCACAGACAAATGAAAGAAACCGTTTTATTCAGGAGATAAAAAGCACTAGGATTTTTAAGAGAGTTTATATAGTGCAGCATGATTCAAGACATTTCAACGACTAACGTGATAAAAATGATTGAAATTCGAGAAAGAAAAGCGGGTGTTGCTTACATGGCTAGCAAGCATATACAAGAGGAGATAGTAAGCAGCACCAGCCCATGCACTTTCAGCAAAAACTCCTGCTGTCTTCTTGAGCTCTATGTTCAAAGGAATGAACCTAGTAAATCTAGGAATGTACTGAAGGAACACTATGTTTAACAATGCTTGTTTTGTTGCCAACACTTCTGAACCTTTTGACCTGTGAAGAAACCTCCATACCACCACCTGTACCCAACACAAACCAAACTTAGCCCGTTTTATAGTCATTTTGTTTTTGTTTTTTCGTTCTTTTAAAAATTAAGTCTACAATAACTACTTTATGTTATGTTATCTAAATTTTATTACCTATCTTCTAAAAAATTAAACAAAACTTAGAAACTAATAAAATTAGCTTCCAAAATCTTATTTTGATTTTTTGAAATTTAATTAGAATTAACCTAATGAAACTATTTGTAGAAAATTGAGTGCAAATAAGTTATATTTCGAAGAAAATAAATTAAAAAATCAAATAGTTATTAAACTAAAACTTACATATTAGGATTATGTTTTAGTCTTCAACAACTAGGTGGTTTTTCTCTTTTCTTTTTTCACAGTATCTAAAGTAGAAGAATCAAACTTTTAACCCAAGGTCAATTATATAAATTTAATGTCGATTTAGTCGTTTAGAAATACATATAGAATTAGAGATTTAAGTTTTCAATCAACCAGAATGAGGTTACAGATTCGAATTTTTTTTTTAATATTATTGTATGAAAAAAAAAAAAAAATCAACTTGAATGTGTATCTAAAAATGTTAATCAATTAAGCTAAGCTATTATACTTTAATATCAATTTTTGAAAAATTATAGTACTAAAGAAAATTGAAAATTTTCTTTTAAAAAAAAAAAAAAATTTGAAAAATTATAGTTCTTCAAACTTCAAAGCCTTAAAAATAGTGAAAAACAAACCTGAGGAAGAGGAAGAACAGCGAGAAAATCAGCAATGAAGTAGCGATGAAGATAGCGCTTGGCGATATCCGCCGGATCAATAACGAGCTCGCCGCGGCCGAACACCCGCGACGACGGCGCAATGTAAGCCGTCCGGAACTGAAACGCCATACGAATCAAGTAGAACAGATCGACGGCCGTACGAACCGTGGTGGTCGTGACGGCGAGCTGAGTGTCCATTCCTAAGCAGTAAGAGGCGTGGTTGAACACAGGGAGGTAGAAGAACAGCGGATCGATGGACACGGCGAGGATGCAGCTCAGGACGAACAATTTGTTCCAGAACAGCAGCGATTTGTCCTGCGGATCGAAGATTTTCTGATCCGATACTTTCAGATCTTCGGGGAAGATGACTCTGGACACGCCGGTGCGGAGTGAGCGGCCTAGGGTTATGATTCCGTCGGAGCTTCTTTGCACTCCTTTCCGGAACGATTTCGAGGCGTTTCGAGGATTTGATCGGCGTATGAAGGGTAGGGGAAGGCCTTCTAGGTTGAATCGACATTTCTTCATGATACTGCTTGTTTCAGAGGACATTGACAGGTTTGAATCCAACTCGTCTAACCTGTGATTGTGAAGGTGATTGTGATTGTTCTCCAATTTCTCGAATGGATGAAGAAATCTGAGCGTTTATAATCGCTTGGTTTGCTGTGGAATTCGAGAACGTACCTCACGAATTTCTCTTTCTGACCGCCGATGTATTGCGACTTGTATCCGCCACTACAATCCAACATTTTGTGGCAATGGAGAACATAGATGCTGGAATTTGATCGCTGAGTTTTTGAAACAATGCCGATTTCCGATCGAATCGTGCCTCAAATCGGTTCGTGTTTTCGATTCCTGCAAATCAAAACACATCTGTTTCTGGAAATCCTTTCTTGGTTTTGATTCGGAGGAGATAAGAGGTACGATTTGGAATGTGTTTGTGCTTCATTTTTTTTCAATTTTCTTTATCTTTTTCTTCCATTGGAGATCCAATTTTCTCGCAGGATTGAGTTTTGTTCTATATTTAGTAATTAGAACTTTGTCTGTGTTTTTCTTCTTTCTTCTTCTCGCAAAATCTTTGGATTTTCTTTCTCTAGAAACATTCGTTTGGATTCTGAAATATTTTTTAGGATTTCAATTATTGAAAGCATGAACCATGATGGAAAGAAGAAAATGCCAAACAAAAATTCACATAGCCAAAACAAGCTTAGAAAAGTTCTGTGGTTCAAATCCTCATTTTCAATTTTATTTTCAAACAACCTTTCCATAAATAATGTTATATTTGTAATGTTTTTGCTTCATATTCCATGTCTATTCTTCCATCAAATCTCCAATAAAAACCTGAATCCAACCAATGTATTTCATTTTTCTATAGTATAAAATCGAATAATCCAATATTGGTCTAGAAAACCAAATGGACATTTTAGTTCGGTTATGTCGGTTTTCGGGTTTTCTTTGCCTCCTAGGAGGGGCCTCAATTGTCCACTTTATCTAACGGCTATTTTTCCAACGGCTACTTTCTCATCCTCTCTCATTTCTCTCTCCTAACTTCTATACTATTTATACCAGTTTCTTTTTTTCCTCTTTCGTCAAGAGGAAGATCAGATTCCAAGCCGATTATCAGAAAGGTTCGATTTGTATACTTGTTCTTCCCTATGATTCTAATTCTTAGCTCCATAGTTAACTTTCATCATCATTCTTCTATTTTTTTGTGTTTCTGTATTAAGATCTTAATTGTCTTATATTAAAAAAATTGGGAGTCATATAAACATTTATAAGAGATATGGTTTGATTGCTCCATTCATTGTCAATTGGTTTTGAGTGTTATTCTATATTCTCTAATATAGTATCATAACTCATAAAGCTCAATTGTTCTCTCATTGGTTTTGGAAACCTCATATTCTCTAATATTTTATTCGGTGAGTTCATAAATTTCACCGAAGTAGGAAGATCCGAGTTCAACAAAATTCTAGGCCAATTTTTGGAAAGTATCTATCATTTTTTCGTTTTCGTCTTCTCGATAATACCGATTCCAAGGATTGAACCTGTGACCATGGAATGGAAATGGATTAAGACCAAATCAGATAACTAATCTCGCCACCGACCTGTTCGGTGTTCTATGATTTCATTTGATCTTGATGATTTTCTATGATTCCATAGCCAATTTCACCCAAGTAGATTTTTGGATTAGATTGTTGATGATTTCAATTTCATTGTCGTTTCTGATGGAGGTTTATAATTAATGCAGAAATTGGGACAAAATGAAATATCAAGTCCTAGTCTTGGATCAGATTGTTGATGAAGACACCAGGTTAGTGTTCATCGTGTATATATATATATAATCAACGTAACATATATCGAAATCTAATTTTAATTTACGGTGATTTAAAAATAAAATAAAAAATTAGAAAATTAAATATAGCATACATCGAAAATATATAATAATATGTAGAGACCATTCACTTTGTTTTTTTGAAAAGATACTGATTTCATCTAAAATCTATAAAGTCTTTAAACTATTAATTGTTATAAAATTCAAAATATATGAACTTTACTCTTTTGTTTCATTGGCTATTAAAATGGGTATTTGTGTAATTGACCATGTTTTGAGTAATTGACCATGTTTGATCATAGCCGTTTGTCTCTCCTTTGATCAAATGGTCAATGTTCTTCTTCTACAACCTAACATATAAAGGTTGGGAGATAGGCTTTTCAGTGATTTGAAATCAATAAAATTTCTCTGCAATTCTCCTCGAAAAAAATTCTTCTCAAGTTCTTCGTCATTCTTCTTCAATCTCATCCAATTGATTTTTGATTGTTGTCGCTTATTGATCCGAGTTCGTTTTTCAATTGGTATCAGAGCATCGTTGATAGAGATTAGGAAGATATCGAATTTTGATCATCTTCGATCGCAAGAATCGGCAAGAAAATGTCAGCAAGAGAAAGAGAAAGATGAAGTTCGATGGATGAAATGACTTCGGTCTGTGGAAGAGAAAGATGAAGGCTCTTCTGGTGCAACAAAAGGTTTCACAGGCACTGGATGTCAAGAAAGAATCGGATTCATCTGCGTCAACTTCAGAGCAAAAGGAAATGGCAGAAATCGCTCTCAACACCATAATTCTATATCTCGGAGACAACGTTCTCAGGAGAGTTGAAGACATTGAAGATGTAGCAGAGCTATGGAGCAAGCTGGAAGAAATGTATGTATCCAAAGCACTTAGTAATAAAATCTATCTTAAGGAGAGGTATTTGGGATATAAAATGGAATCATTTCACTAGTAGAAATCGGATATCGATGACGGACATATTTCACCATAAAATGGTATTCATGGCGGACAAAAAACCGCCATGAATACCGCTGACATCGATTATTATCGATGGCGCGCGGAGTATTATCAATGTCGGGCACATTTGCCCGCCATTGAATGACATGCTTTTTTTCCGTCATCGATTATTATTCATTGCGCACTTTAGCCCGCCATGTAAACTATTTTATGGCATAATTTGCCCGCCATGAACTATTTATATATTTATTTGTTTTTAAAAATAATACCCAAAAATTGGTCTGGGTATTTGTTTTGAAAATGATATATTTTTAAATGGTCCATGTTTTGTGTCCGCCATTAAAACAAAGACATAAAAAATACTATATATTATATCCGTATTGAAAGTCATTCTACTTTATTAAAAAAAAAAAAAAAAATCTTAAATGAACTTTTCTTACAAAAAAACCTTATAAATTACCACTATCATGTGCTACTCACGCATGAAATCCTAACTTATACTGACCATTATGAGCTACTCATGCATGAACTCCTAATAAATGACCATTATGTGCACCACAAAATTTCAGCAGCATAATGGCACAAAAATGTGATTCCCAAAAAATCCAAAACTTGTTATATTCAACAATTACCTGTATATAATGCACAATATAAAATTTAGTTTCAGCCAGAGCAACTCATATGTCGTACAATGCACATATATAGACAACTTAATTTGTTTCTTTTCTATATACAAACATCTAAACAAGCAACTAAACTACAACAATCTTAAATGCACATACATAATCAACTATACAAAGATCTTATAACAACTAAACTACAACACCTAATTTTGCATCAAATGTCTACCTACAAATTTGGCCTATTCTACTCGTACCTCATCAATCTCGGCTTGAGTGAATGTGGTTGAACCGGCGTTGTACTACAAATTTAAAGACATATAGTTAAGAAAACTCAAATTAGCTAGTTTATCGATCTTATACTGCATGATTGTAGAAATAACTTACAAGTTTCGATGGGTGCGTGGATGTGTTGTATATCATCTTTCACATGAATAGTTGGACGTAGAATCCACATACAACTGATCCACTAGCTTGTTTAGGGCACTACGAAACAAAATATTTACATATACTTAATTAGTATGACAAAAAAAATGACCAACTAATTAAAAGAATACGGAATCAAGTTTACCTTCACAATTTTCCAATTTAATTTTACGGGTTTCGGCTGATGTCTCAATTGCCATACTCGATAGGCTCTATATTAATGAAGTTCAAATTGTAATTATTCAAATTGAAGTTCCAATTAAAGTTCATTAATTTAGAAACTTACTGACTGATGGTATGAAGTAAAGTGTTGTTGATGAGATTTTCACCGAGAGAGTTGAATATGTACAACATATGTTCAGCAAGAACTATCACTCCCAAAATTCAGTGGTTCTTGTACAATTAAACAAATATTCAAATAATTCTTAGATATCAAACTCGTCTAACCTATTGGCTATAATTCTAACCCGAAACTATGACGTACTCGGTATTGAAGGGAAAGAAAAGTTGTTGATTAGGACACTGTTGTTTAGCTTGCAACTCTTTCTTCTCCTCACTAGTTTTCTGAATAAGATATATACAATTAGATAAAAAAAAAAAAAAAGGTTGTATAACCATTAAACTAATACAAGAAAAGTAGTTACCTTAAAACTCTTCTGACAGTCTGAAGTCCACAAAATGGTCACACTGCTTGTCCGTTATGAAAGCGTATTCAGCAGGTGACATCCTTAATACCTCAGGATCATCTAGATATGGTCTAATATAGTCTTTATTCAAATTATATATAAACGTCCTAAATGTTGTGGACATTGACTTCATTACATTGTGTTTTGTCGTAGGATCAATTGAAATGTCATTTGCTAAGAATAGAATAAGTTAGATTGCATATGAATGTGAACTACTTAGTTAAGAATTTACTTTTACCTCTATAGAATCCCAGATCATCTCTTTCAGATGTTCAGGTACATCAGTCCATTTATTGTATGTGATGAGTATATGACTTCTAACACATAAACCAATATACGTGTTTAATTTAGTTGCAGTTTCGCCAACTCCTTGACTCATCGAGTTATACTGAACCTGGCGTCGTTCTCCAGTCATCCGGTCTTGCGCAAGCTCACGCAAGACTGTCACCCTCGCAGACCTCCTAGAAACCAACGTGCACGGGGCATGACAGTCTTGCGTGAGATTGTGCAAGACCAGATGGCTGGAGAACGACGTCAGGTTCAGTATAACTCGATGGGTCAAGGAATTGGCGGAGCTGGAACTAAATTAAGCACGTATATTGATTTATGTGTTAGAGGTCATATACCCATCACATACAATAAATGGACTGATGTACCTGAACATCTGAAAGAGATGATCTGGGATTCTATAGAGGTAAAAGTAAATTCTTAACTAAGTAGTTCACATTCATATGCAATCTAACTTATTCTATTCTTAGCAAATGACATTTCAATTGGATCCTACGACAAAACACAATGTAATGCAGTCAATGTCCACAACATTTAGGACGTTTATATATAATTTGAATAAAGACTATATTAGACCATGTCTAGATGATCCTGAGGTATTAAGGATGTCACCGGCTGAATACGCTTTCATAACGGACAAGCAGTGGGACCATTTTGTGGGCTTCAGACTGTTAGAAGAGTTTTAAGGTAACTACTTTTCTTGTATTAGTTTAATGGCTATACAACCTTTTTTTTTTATCTAATTGTATATATCTTATTCAGAAAACCAGTGAGGAGAAGAAAGAGTTGCAAGCTAAACAACAGTGTCCTAATCAACGACTTTTCTTTCCCTTCAATACCGGGTACGTGTTCCGGGTTAGAATTATAGCCAATAGGTTAGACGAGTTTGGTTACTTATGTCTAATAAGTATTTGAATATTTGTTTAATTGTACAAGAACACTTGGATTTTGGGAGTCATAGTTCATGCTAAACATATGTTGTACATATTCAACTCGCTCGGTGAAAATCTCATCAACAACACTTTACTTCATACCATCAGTCAGTAAGTTTCTAAATTAATGAATTTTAATTGGAACTTCAATTTGAATAATTACAATTTGAACTTCATTAATATAGATAGAGCCTACCGAGTATGGCAATTGAGACATCAGCCGAAACTCGTAAAATTAAATTGGAAAATTGTGAAGGTAAATTTGATTCCGTATTCTTTTAATTAGTTGGTCTTTTTTTTTTGTCATACTAATATTTATATGTAAATATTTTGTTTCGTAGTGTCCTGAACAAGCTAGTGGATCAGTTGTATGTGGATTCTACGTCCAACTGTTCATGTGGAAGATGATATACAACACATTCACGCACTCATTGAAACTTGTAAGTTCTTTCTACAATCATGCAGTATAAGATCGATAAACTAGCTAATTTGAGTTTTCTTAATTATATGTCTTTAAATTTGTATTACAGCGCCGGTCCAACCACATTTACTCAAGCCGAGATTGATGAGATACGAGTAGAATGTGCCGAATTTGTAGGTAGACATTTGATGCAAAATTAGGTGTTGTAGTTTAGTTGTTATAAGATTCAACACATGTATGTGCATTTAAGATTGTTGTAGTTTAATTGCTTGTTTAGATGTTTGTATATAGAAAAGAAACACATTAAGTAGTTTATGTATAGAAAAGAAACACATTTTAATAAAAATGCATAGATTTCAGTATTATTTCAAGCATTTCTAGAACATTTGACTTGTTGGAATTATTTCTATCTTTTCAGGGTGTTGAATACAAAGTTGTTGGAGCAAAGCCTACTGAAGAGGAGATGTTTTAGAGTGAAGAAATGAAGTTTGGAAAGAAAGTCTACCGTGTTCAACATTTAATTGCGCATTCGGTGAAAATCCCAACTGAGTCTTGTGGTCCCCCCCCTTGTGTGGTCCTGGGAAAGATTCATGTGTTTCCTTATGAGCATGCTGATGTCACATCTTGGAGTAGGGAACAAGCCAAAATCTGGGTCATTGATCTACATTTTGAATGGGCTATTTAAGGATCATTTTTAGGGATTTTTGGGAGGCTGAATTGAGAGCCCCAAGGACTTTTGGGCGAGAATTTCGAGAGTTGCTGGAATTGCCTCAGAATCTACAGCATTTGTTTCAGCATTTCTGCAATTTCGTATTTTGAACTTTCTTCTTTGTAGTTTCTTGCTTTCATAGCGTAGATCTTTGTTTTCCTAAGCATGAACACTTGTGATTGCTCGTTATTCTAGATCGTAGCTTATCTCTCTCATATTTTAGCATTTTCACGTCTTTAAGTACTTTGTGTTGTTATTCTGCTGTTGATCGAAGTTTATGCAAGTTTGGATTACTGTTTCGTTGTTGAATTTGTTCATCTATTGAATTTCCAAATCTTCATCTCTGTTTTACAATGCTTACAACATTTATACTTCTGTTTTTGTTGTTGTATATGCGAGCATGAGCTAAGTGTATTATAGGTGAAGGTTAAGGGATGAGTGTGTGATGCATGTTATCGGGGTGAGCAGGGAGATGTCGAGCTATGTCATCATAGGCATTTTA
>JBBMEF010084614.1:0-31073 GCA_037832685.1 Sicyos baderoa | reverse complement strand
CCCGAATCATTACCATTCCCTTTTGCCCCAAACACACCCTAGATGAGAAGGGGAACTGATCTCTCCTCGAGTCTCTGCCATGACAATGCACGCCCCCAGCTACCATGTTGTTGAAAATCTTTGTCCAAATTCAAACCATTGTATTTTTTTTTTTGTTTTTAGGCCAGCTCGTGCGCACCTCAATTATTGTCATAGGATATATTGCTTGAACTTACAATATTTGGATGTCAAGAAAATTTGTCAAAAATTCGTTTTTAGATAGATTCACCTACGGGATCTCAATAAGCTATTCTCTAGATCAAACTCTTCAATTAAGAGAAGGGTTATCAATACTCATGTTCTATAGAGATTGCCTTTTTAGAATAGCTTCTTGTTATAGGCAGTGTAGTTCTAATCTCAAACTACTAAAGTAACTATGTCCTGTAAATTGACCTTAGACATAGGTTCTGTTTGCCATTTCTGACACCTAGAGATAACATTAGCCAAACAGAATAATTAGATACCCATTTGGATTCTTCTCTCCTCTCTTTTGCATTGATGCCATTGCTGGAGAAATAGCATAGAGCTTGTTTTATCCAAGGAAAAAGAGCAGAGACTAGACAAGGCATAGGTTCTCTTTGCCATTTCTGACACCATGACATTAACCTAACAGAATAATTAAAACTCTTTGCCATATCCCTTCATTTGCCCTCCCCTCTTCTTTATGTTGAGCCATAAAAGGAAAAAGAGCTAGGGCTTGTTTTTATTCAAGTTGTAAAGGGTGTTGGAGGGAGAATGAGAATGGTTATAAGAATTAACCACATACTTTGGAGTTTGGACCGTTGGAGTTTTTGGATGAGTTGTTAGTTTGAGTGATTAGAAATGGAAGTTGTAGTAATAGCTTGTTTGGATGCAAATTTTTGTAGAGAAATTGTAGCCAATAACTCGTTTGGATGTAGATTTTTGTAGATGAGATGCAGCCAATAACTTGTTTGGATGTAGATTTTTGTAGATGAGATGCAGCCAATAACTTGTTTGGATGTAGATTTTTGTAGATGAGTTTGTAGAAATTAGTGATTTCGGAACAATAAGTTATTTTGAGTGATTAGAGATGAGTACCTTTGAGTGGTTGTATTATCTCGTTTGGATGTGATTTTTTTGAGGAGTGGTAAATACTCTTTTGTAATAATTCTTTTATAACTATTTTTTTTTCATAAGCATTATAATCCTTCTTTCTTGTTAATCACTTTTCTCTGAGATTATTATTATTTTCTTGTAATCATACTCATTTTTCTTCCCAAACTCTCCCTAAATATTCTTTCCTTGGCTCAGTAGGATACCTAATATTTTATGCAATAGCTCCAAGTTATTGAGGCTTTTAGTGCTTAAGTTGAGTGGACACAAAGTTTCATTTTCCCTGAAAAATGGCATGCTTGAAGTTTTCTTATTGCTCACCAATTAACTAATCATCCACATTTGATATGAAGTGGCCCCACAAATCAAGACATATAATAAAAAGTAGTTTGTAGTAAGTTTTTTTTTTTTTTTTTTTTAATTGAAATGACTCACTACTAATGTACCTATTAGTAATTTCAAAAGGTTGAGTGATTGTGTATTCAAATATCTGTTAGACTTTGGTAAACCAATATGTGATCCCAAACAGATAAGGAATATGATCATATTGCATAAGAATCTCTTTATGACTTGCTTGAGTGAGAATAATATCTATAGGCAAATTTGAATAAGTATTTTGAACATCCATTTAAACGTGTGGGGTGAGACAATATCTCTCCTGAGAATGTGCATAATTAATTCAAACATTCACGGATATTAAAATAATGTTACAATTGAACTTTGCATATGTTATAATTTTTTTTTAAGGGGCAGTTTCAATAACGTCTCATATGATTCCATAATCAAGATATTACACGTTTAAATCATCTTATTCCTTGGGTGAATTCAAAAGAAAAAAAAGGACAAGTAGTTTCAATCCATAATTGTTTTCACATTGTCAAATATTGACAATCAAAATATGCAGCATATATAGTTGACATGGGTCCTTTTTCCATGCGTTAAGCACATGGAACACATTATGAATGGGCTCCTCTCACCCTATTTTCAAGATTTTTGCATCCAAAATCTAATTATTTCAGGTTCTCCATTTCCTCACTCATTTTCATATAATATATTTCAGGCCAAAATAATAATAACCATCTATTGATATAAAACTTTAAGAATGTATGTATATGATTGTCTCTAAGGGGTGGCACAGTGGTTCAAGACTTGAGTTTTGAAGGTATGCCCCCCCTCAAAGTCTTAAGTTTGACACTCACTTGTAAAACTACTCTTTCGTTGTTTCCGGTACCCGTCCTAGAGACGGGTGTGGTTACATTTTTCAAAAAAAAAAACTTATCATATTTAGCGATTAATTATAATTATAAGGCATTTCCTAGTTTCATATTAAGAAAGTGGATGTAAACTTTTGAAAACAGACGTTAACAAAGACCAGTCCATACTGGTTCTTTATTTTTTTTTTTGAATAATAATCTTAAATAATTAAATTTTCTTATAAAATATCTATAACTTTCCTATAAATTATTAAGAAAATAAAAATCATTTGAATACATAATTTCACCAAATGGAGTGGAGATGGACGAAACGTGGATGAGAAATACATTCCCATCCTCGTAGCCCACGAGCAATTTTTTTTCTCATTCCTAGTCATGTGGAGAAAATGGACATTTCTAAATACCATGATACATACCTATTGATCCAAAGGAAATGATTCCGAATCCTCTCACCTCAATTGTTGTAGAACGAATATATATATGTTTATGATCTAAAGGTCATGAGTTTGAAACTTACCATTTGAATGCGGTTGAAAAAATGGTTGATGAATTAAAATATAAATTTTAGAGTATAATTATGATAAATTTTATTGTTTACGAGTAATTTGTGCAACATTTTCATATTCCAAGCATATCTACAAGTTGAATATATGTCACATATAGAGATTAATTAATGAAATATGCATGTTTATATTTTTAAATCTACCCCATATAAATTATTGTCTATAACTCTTTTACATAAAAGATGCAACAAATCAAGAATTTAACTACAAATCTCAATTTTAATTATTCAAAATAACTCTTCAAACAAAAACTCATCCAAAAACTTGCTCCCTTTAAAGTTCGAAATGGGTTATCATTAAACAAAACTTCAAATTTCCGACCATTAAAAAAAAAGCATGGGGTTGAAAAAAAACCCGTTGGGTTCCATTTCCATGTGATTGGTGTCGACCGGTTTCCGGGAGGTGCATGGGAGTTGCGGTACACTGGGATGCAGCAGATTATTGTCATTTTGTTCGGACATAGATAAGACAGTAATGGAGGGCTTTGATTGGACCGTGCTACTCCTACACAAAAGTCGCGCGTGGGTCTACAATAATCTATTCTTCTAACAATTATATATAAAAAAAACGAACAATTATAAAAAAAAACGAAATAATAATTGTACCAAAAATTGGAAAGAAAGAGAGAGGAGAGAGAGAGAAGAGAGAGAGAGCTCTACTCTCACATGGCCTCCTTGCCGTTAGGGCCTCGCCATCAACCTCCGCCGCAGCCGCCGCCACAAGTTCAGCAGCTGCAGCTGCTTCAACCTGAAAATGACCGGCTGAATCTCAACTCTCACCGTGCCTCGGCAATGGACACCGATAAGGTTCTTGTTCTCTCTCTAGCTCTCTTTCTTTTGTGTCTGTTGTCGTCTTTGTGTGGTTGGTGATGTTTGTATCTGTTGATGCTTTGTTTGTTCCTGATCCAGCTCGAGATCGCTGTTTCTTGCTTACTTAGCTGCGATCTATGGTGATTTTGGTAGTTTCTTTGCTTGATTTGAAGGCTGGATGAGCAGCCGGAAGTTCTTCTTTCTGGCGATTGTTAATCTGTTTACGTCTCTGGTTGGAGATATTTTCTGGCTCATTTTTGTTAGTTCGTTCGATTGCCAAATTATTGAAATATTTGATCCAGTATTTAGGTGAGAGATCTTGCGTCTAAGCTTGAGCTTAATTTGCTCGAACCAGCTTCTGTCAGTTCCGTTCCTATGGAAATCGAGGAGTGATTTGTAGGAATGCATCCGTAGCTTTCTGTTTATCCACTTGATAAATTGGACTATTAATTGGAACTGTGTGCTAACTGCTAACGGTGTCTGAATTGAACTTCGTATGGTGAATTAATCATCTACTAATCGATGTTTCTGAATCTTCTTATTCTGTTCTAATTTTCGTAGTCTTGTTATTGTCTCACCTTCTGTGATCTTTTCCGTGAATCTTTCTAAAAACAACGATAGTTTGCTTCGGGAAGTCGATAACGGCTGATTCTCTTCTTAGTTCCTTGGGTGGAGATGCAAGCTCTTCATAGCATGTGATGCTTTCTTGTTAACAATAGCTATCTATTTTGCTTCCCCTAGAGGCTGCGCTGGATACATTAATCTGTCTTCGACCCTGCATCTTGAGACCCGTCTTCAATTCCTTCAGATACATTCCGTTCCTTATCACTAATCCCAAAACACTATCATAAATTTTCAGCTGAAGCACCAATTACTGTGAAGTTAGTTTTGTGTTCGTGTACATCCTTCTCGTTTTATATAGACGAGGTGCCTCACATGGGTTGGGATTCTAGGAACTGAGAACAACTTATAATCTATTTCTGCATATCAATCGTGGGATTTCCTACTCAGGTTGCTTGATTTTAGGTCATGTGCTTTCATTGAATGTTGGTATTCATGTAAAACAGTGTTGATACTTTTAAGTTATCAACAACATAAAGGTTCTATTTGCTAACTGTTCGCTATAAAATAGGCTTGGTGTTTTACTATCACAGGCATATATGTGGATGAGCTCTCTATATTGTAATGAGTCCTGTATGTATCTGGTATATATCACTTCATTTACCGCTCTTTATGCTACAAAATTCAGGAAATGCCAGCTGCAGTGATTGAAGGGAATGATGCAGTAACTGGTCATATCATTTCCACTACAATCGGCGGAAAAAATGGTGAACCAAAACAGGTTAAAATCTCATTCCCCTCACCTCACAATTGGTTTCAATAGTTTTATCCATAAGTTCGTTTGTGGAATATATGTTACATTCTTGTCTTTGATGGATGTTGTATTAAACAAAATTTAATATGGGGCAGTATATCCTTAGTAACCTTCTTTAATCTTTATTAACCTATAGTTCATTTGTGATGCAACTCTATAGCAATCTAAAAATCCTCTTTTAATGTAGTCAAAATTAAACTTGAAATATTGAATTGCTGAGATGTTAACTTTTTCATGCTCGTAATGTAGACAATCAGTTACATGGCTGAGCGTGTGGTGGGTAGTGGATCGTTTGGAATTGTATTCCAGGTAAGATATAACTATATATCACCATTTGGCTAAGTTTGTGCTATTTCTGTATATTCGAAGTTTGACATTCCTTGTTCAGGCCAAATGCCTGGAAACAGGAGAAACAGTTGCCATAAAGAAGGTTCTGCAGGATAAACGCTATAAAAACAGGGAGTTGCAACTAATGCGTCTGATGGATCACCCAAATGTGGTTTCTCTGAAGCATTGCTTCTTCTCTACAACTAGTAAAGATGAGCTTTTCTTGAATTTGGTTATGGAGTACGTTCCCCAAAATATGTATCATGCTCTTAAGCACTACAACAGCATGAACCAGAGGATGCCACTCATCTACGTCAAACTTTACACATATCAGGTGTGACATATTATTTTATTTACAATGCATGAAACATTCGGTGAATTTTGTGCACCTACTAACACCTAGTTGTACATAAACATTTCAGATCTTTAGGGGCCTTGCATACATTCATTCGGTTCCTGGGGTCTGCCACAGGGATGTGAAGCCTCAAAATCTTTTGGTATGCCTTTTCTCCTTTAACTCTTCTCTTTATCTGTGGTGGAAATACTTATCTGAAGACTGAAACTTTTGGAAATTGCAGGTTGATACTCTAACACATCAGGTTAAGATTTGTGACTTTGGAAGTGCAAAAGTACTGGTATGTTCTACCTCTACGATTTCAAATTTTCTTGTTGACATAATTTAACAATACTTCATACATTATGCATAAGACCGAGGGTTGGGAATGATAGCAAAACGTTCACTGTTCATCACTGTTCAAACTTTAAATTGGTCCATCGACAAAATTCAAATAAGGTCTTCTACAAATAACATCTTAAAAATAAGTACCAAGGTTAGAGGAACCACCACCAAGTGCGAAAAGCGAAGTTTGAACTTCTAAAAGCTAAACAATATGTACCACAGGTCCACAGCTGATGACGATTCTAACATCATTATTGAGCTTATAAAGGCTTTATGGTTACAATTTATTCTTTTCATGGATAAGAGATTTTTTCTTTAAAAAATCTCATATTCTTTGTCGATTGGTTTGATGATTGCTTACCTCCATCCTCATAGGGCAAAATAAATTTTAAGACTGCCATTTGAATAATTTACTACCTTTGTTCGTTGTCCAATGACACTTTTCCTTCTTCTATTTTCAGATAAAGGGTGAAGCAAATATATCATATATATGCTCACGATATTATCGAGCTCCAGAGCTCATATTTGGTGCAACAGAATACACGACCTCCATTGATATTTGGTCAACTGGTTGTGTCCTTGCCGAACTCCTTCTAGGCCAGGTCAGTGACTTAAGTGGCGAGTAGGAATTGAAACACTTCTAATAGTTTCCATCAAACAGTACTTCTGCCTTTGCTTCTTGCTTAATCTTTATGGTTTGTTACAGCCATTGTTTCCTGGGGAGAATGCAGTGGACCAACTTGTAGAGATAATTAAGGTGATAGCTTAGTTGATATTGATTTTAAAAGCACAGAAATGAAGCTTCATCTCATATATATTTTTTTAACTTATAGGTTCTTGGTACTCCTACTCGGGAAGAAATTCGATGCATGAATCCAAACTACACAGACTTCAGATTCCCTCAGATCAAAGCCCATCCATGGCACAAGGTATACATTTAGGTGTTGGCCATTCAATCAAGTGGGTAAATTTATTTTTCTTTTTTCTGTAGGACGTGGAAATATGATTAAAAATCTGTAAGCAAATGTGACCTCATAATGTCTTAAGAAAACTCAGTGGTCTAAGAGATGCTTTTAAAAAAAAAAAAAATTCACTATATTTATGTTAATTGCACTGTCATGTAGCTCTAGTTAATAGTTATCTCTCCATTGTACCCAATTTAGAGATTCCGTAGCACTTTACATGAAGTGTTCGGATTTCCCATAATGTTTCTCCGTATTCTGTAGTCTTCTCTTCATGTAATGGTTCTCTTTTGTTTAGGTTTTTCAAAAGCGAATGCCTCCAGAAGCTATTGACCTTGCTTCACGTCTACTTCAGTATTCTCCCAGTCTTCGCTGCACAGCTGTGAGTTGAACCATTTTCCAAAAAAATTTGCAGTTGCCATATTCCATTATATCCTGTTTTTATCATGCTAAAATTGTATAATCAGCACTTTGGTTCTATGATATCAAGGGAATTTCTGTTCATGATACTGATGATGGTTGCCTCTTACTTGTCTTTTCTTTCTATTCATTGCAGCTAGAAGCATGTGCGCATCCTTTCTTTGATGAGCTACGGGATCCCAATGTCCGCCTCCCTAACAACCGTCCATTGCCCCCTCTATTCAACTTTAAGCAGGAAGTACGTACCTTTGATTTCTTTTTCCTATTGCGAACAAACTTAAGATGTTACTGCTTAGGTCGATTCCAGACTTCGAGGCTGTTTGTGAAGATGTCATTTTAATTTCAATAAACTAATTCATCGTGTTGGAGAATATCTAACTGCAAGCTTCTTGAATACTTCTTTTTACTTGACATGCGAATGCTTGAGCTACACGTGTGTATGCCTTCATCTGCATTGTGGGTCTATTTTCTTAAATGTGGGGTATCGAGATAAAAGTTTATTCAGTTGTAACTTACTTTACCTTTCCGGCTAACCTGTTTTGTTCTTTGCTTGGAAATCTCAAGTATGAACATGAAATTTTACATAGATTATGGTGGTCACCTACATAAAAAATTTACTACCGATTTTTTGGATTTTCAAATGTCGTAGGGTCAACAGTATGTCTTGTAAAAATAGTTGGGGTGTGCGTATGCTGAAATTCTACCTAGATCCTAACGGCAATTTCTTGGAAGGGTATTTGTCCAAGAAGAAATTCTAAAAATGGGAAAGGAGAAAAGTATTGTCCTTTCACTTGCACAACATTGCTTTAAGAGGGCAAACATAGTCCAATAAAACACATATTTTCTTCCTAAGCATTTCAAACTGACATTTCGATCTATCATCTTTCTGCAGTTGGCTGGGGCATCCCCTGAACTGATCAGCAGGCTGCTACCGGAGTACGTGCGAAGACAGATTGGTCTCAGTTTTCAACATCAAGCAAGTACATAACATGAAGCCACGAATAGGCATATAAGTTTCATTTAATGGGTGGATGGATAAAATGCCAACAAAAGCTCCTTGCAGTCTAAAAGATCACCAAGTATCTTGGCCGAACTCTGCCCTGCGAAGATTTACGAACATACCACTGGCTGTTTGGCTTAGTAGTGTGGTAAATGGTGATCACAACTACTTTATCACGTATTGATTTTGTATTCCCCATGTCTAAATTTTTTGTTTTTTGATCCATAAAATCGGAGAAAGCTGCTGAGAAGTATGGCTGAAAAGGTATGCCATTTCATGTGTAGCTAGGCTGCCTAAAAGAAGGCTTAGTAGGAGCTTGGGGAGCTTATTTGGTAGCTTGGAATTTGAATGATTTTGAGGTGGTAAGTTTTCTGTATGTATTATTATTATTTAGTCTGTTTCTAAATCATATTTAGTATTGGAGGTTACTTTTCTTACATTTGTTCTTCTATGGCTTTACTGTTCTACTATTTATATTCATCCTTGTGAACTAAGTAGGTAAGTAAACCAATGGTTTGGTTTGGTTCGGTTATTATTCTGACATGAAAAAGTAACCTTCTGTCTTATGGAATTCGGTCCTGTATTCATCTTTACTAACAAACACGATTGAAACCTTTTCTTTAGTCCCACAAACGTAAAGATTTGGTGAGCGAGAAATAATTTTCTTCGATTTCTTTGATAGCCGAGTATTGTACGATTAAATAGTTTGATCCGTAAAAATAGTTGAGATACATGTTAGACATTTGTCAATGTATATATACTTTGAAGTTCGTTGATTATTGCTCTTGTGTGTTAATTTTACACAACTATTTGAAGTTGATATTTAAACTGATCTAGATTGATCGAAAGGGCTGAAGGAAAGAGAATGAAAATGATCTATATATTTGACCTATACAATTATTTTATCGGTAATCTTATTTTTTTATAACCACTTTTTATTATTCCATAATTTCTTTTTTCCTTATTTAACATAATCATCTTTTTTTTCTTACTATTTTATTATTTTCAAAGTTATTCTATTCATTCCAAACATAAATATCAATTCTTCTATAGTTATCGTCTCTACTTCCAATCAAATATAAATAATCATTATAATTGATAATTTTCTTTCTTACCTTCCATAAATTTTACAAGTTTTTAGATACTCACATATATCAATAGAAAAAATACAGTACAAAAGACTAGAATTATTGACTAAATTCCAACCGTGTGTGAAAGAAAATTGAAAAAGCTGCAAATGGATTGCAGGAACAAGTTAGGTCAAGTCTTACATATTTATATTCCCCTACAACCCAATATGCAGCCTTTTTGGAATGAAGACTTGTTTGATGCCCCACTCAAAAAGTTTTTTATTTATTTACTTTATTTTATTATTATTTTATTTTTCTTTCTGAGAATGAAATCTGTTCTGCTGTTCGCATGTTGGATGCTTTAGTCATTGAAATTATTCCAATTTTCCTAAAAGAAAAAGGGAAACAATAAATATTAAATTGACTGTAGCCATAAAAAAAAAAAAAACTGGATAATAAAGAGGTTATGAGTTTCAACCAAATACAGTTAAATTCAATCTATTTCTAAGACATTTCAAGATTAAACTTAAAAATGATTACACCATTTTGATTCACCTATTATGATTATTGTTGTGGTGATTTTCAAGGTTAATGGGATTGAATCTATGGACATTATAGATACTAATATACTGTATCTAATAAACTTGAAATGTCATAGATTAGTTGATATGAGCTTGTAAAATGTAAGGTATAATAAGTTAAAGGCAAATTGACTAAGTTGATTGTTTGTAATCCAATTCAATTTCATGATTACGAGTTCAATCTTGGCCTATAAAAGAATAAACTTTCAACAAAGGCGTACTTGGATAATGAACTACTATAAGAAAATTGAAAGGCTAAATCCCATTTAAAATAAAATGATAATTTTAGTCCAACCTTTCCCCCGTTTCATCAGAGTAGAGCATATGGCAGCAGAGAGCAGAGTCAAAATATGTTTGGATCAATCAATCAATAAAATTTAGTAAGTAAAAAGCTCAAACACAATTCGTTTATTTGCTTGCTACTATTATTACATTATGATTGCACAAGGAGCAAGCAAAGGCACAATTTTTTTTTTTTTTTGAATTCATTAACATTTAGGGTGGATGATTTAAATACGCTTAACATCTTGATTATCATGTCATTGAGCGAGTTGACCTCAGCTCCCGATGACAAACCAACAATAATCAAGATCATACATCATGCAAGTTGAGCTCAGCTCTTGTTGACAAACCGACGTTATAATCAAAGGCAGGCGATTCGGTTTTGTGACCACTAGAGCCTGCTTCTACTCCTCCCTTCTTTCTACCAGAACCAGCGCCTGGTTCTCGTCTTCATGAACAACAACTTCCGGTTCCAGCACTATAAATTGCTGGCAGTATCTGACTATAACTAGAGTTATAAAGCCTGTGACAAGAAAATTTCACACAGCTAAAGAATCATCATCCATATATGTCCCCCATTGGGCGATTTCGTTAGTATAGAAACTTCCATGTCTTCAAGGTATCTTCTCTTAGAGGTCTTAAAGTTCGAAATTCATGTGTGAGCTGTTATCTCTCGGATTGAGTCTTAGGATGTATTATGCTTTGATTTTCGATATTAGAAAAACATTTTTTTTTTAATGACTTGGAAATTTGAAGCTTTGTTTCTCTAAACCCGATGCACTGGCTCATCCCTAAACTGTGGTATTGAATAGATGTGGCCCATCTCCGCCTCTCCACCCAATACAATCTCCATTCATCCTCGCAAAATTCTAGGTTTTTTTTTGCAAGATCAGGTTTACTGCAGAGATTTTTTCCCCATTTATTTATTTTTTTCTTTTTTTCCTACTTTTAATATTTACATATATTTTCTTAATAAAAATTTCAATATATATAAACAGTGCCCACTCCCTGCCTAAATGGGGATTCATCATCCTGTTCGGGGTGAAAAAAATGGACATCTCTAGTACTATGATTTTGAAGGAAGCACACCTCAAAGTTCAGGCGTTCAACCACTCTACCACCCCTAGGAAACAAAAAAACATCCTTATTACTGATGTAGTAGACATTGACTCTAAGAACTTTACCTGTGAAAATTCGGGTCTTCAAAGAAGAAAAGTTCCAAAACACTGTAGCTGCTGTTCCTACCACAACCTTCTTATGTGAGCAAGCTCTCCATGCTTCAAACACCCGTCTCTTCGCCGCATCGACTGCAAAGGTTCGAACCCCATGATCTTCTCCACCATCACATCATAATAGAAAAGGCAGAAGCAGATATGTTTTAAGTGGGTGTTCCTAGAATTTCTACTTACCTTTGCTGTTTATCTGAATTTGGTAACATGAGTACAGCTTTGGCACAGAGAAACTGGTAAAGAAGCCTGTAAATGGAGATTAATTTATGTAAGTGGTCATAAACCCAATTGAAGATCTTAAGCATGTTTTGAAATGATCTTTGTTGTAGTTTATACCAATTGCACATAGTCTTCTAAGTGTAATAAGATGTCCATACTCAGCTCCTAAAATGAGGAAGGGAGCTACCTGTAAACCCAGAAAGATTTGTATCATTTAAACTAACAACCACATAAATAAAGACCCAGTTTGATAAAATTTTGGTTTTCCAAAATTAAAAAAAAATATATATATCTTCATAGAGAATTTGAGTAAAAAAAAAAAAATACACTTCCAAATACTTAGTTTCAGTTTTTGGAATTTGATTAGGAATTTATGAATATCTTCATATAGAATTTGAGTAAAAATAAACTTGTTTGAGTTTTTGAAATTTAAGCTTGTTTTCAAAGTTGTCTTCTTCTCATCTTCTCTTAAGTAAGTATTTTAGACCCGGTTGATAACCATTTTGTTTTATGAAATTTAAGCTACAACTACTTTACTATATGTTTTTTCTTACTTGGATATCTACATCTTATCTATATTTTTAGAAATCAAACCGAAATTAGAAACAAAAATAAAGTAACTTCTCAAAACTTGTTTTTGTTTTTGAAATTTGGTTAACATCCACCTACTTTCTTAAGGAAAGATGAATACAATGTAGAGAAGATGGAATACATGGTAAGAAATTGAGTTAGAATAAGCTTAAATTTCAAAAGCAAAAAACAAAAAGCCAAATGGTTATCAAACGAGGCTTTAGTTTTCAAATTTTGGTTTAATTTTTAAAAATATAGGTAAAATGTAGATAAAAAGTAAGGAAAATTGTAGGTCGTAGTAGTGGTTGCAGGTTTATAACTTCAAAAAACAAAAAACAAAATGGTTATCAAACAAAGTTTAAACGGTAATCAAACAGGCCTAAAATGATTGAATGATCATAGATGATGAGTTTTGTAGTTACTTTCAAGGTCATCTCTGCCTCTCCACAAAAAAGCTCCCTTATCTTAGAAATGACCAAGTTTGCAGCTGGAAGAATCAGTTTCACCAAGCCTAGGATATCATCTTCTTTAAGCTTGAACCCATAATGTTTCTTTTCCTCATTGTTCCTACACTTTCAAATGTCATCTTCAAAACAATTGATGGGGTTTTTGTGTAATTAAAGATAATCTAAAATAATACCTTTGACAGATTGTATTGGAGACAAATGCAAGACCCAAAATCAAAAGTCCCAGCTGAGAAATTGCCGAGAAAATGCTGCGATCATCGACGTTAGAACCGTTATCGAAAGATCATACAATCGTAACAAGCTATAATGGTTAAGGATTAATCTAGTTAGAGAGGCAGACCTAAAGCTAACTTCTGTAGCATAGCAGCATGAGGATAAGAAAAACAAAGAGCCTAATCCAAACCAAAGGCTGGACTTTGCAACATCTTTCCACATAATCAGATCAGTTATCAGCTGCCCAATTCGATCAAGACCACCATTTTCGTCACTATCAAGTTCTATAGTTCAAACACGAAACAAATCAGAACACAGAAAGAAAATTCAAATTAAAGGGTAGGGCGTACGAAAAAAAAAACCCCGACATTTCGGACTAGCCAACCGGCCAACCCAAACCGTAAAGATTGGATTGAGTTATAATTTTGTTTGAATTGGGTTGAGCTCTGATTTTATAGTTTTCGTTGGGTTGGTTCGGTTCTTGAGGTAGCCTATTTCTGGCCACTTCAACTCGGACCATATACACCCGTATCAAAGAAAAGAGAGAAATGGTTGAATTACTTGGAGTTGAAGTTGTAGGCGTAGTTGGAACTGGAACCAAACTGAGCTTATCCTTCTTGGACCTCCCACTCTGCCTTCGTTTTCTAGTCTTCAGAAACTCATCCGCCAAACACAAATCCCTCTCTTCTCGAATCTCCACCTCCGATTGTCTTCTCGGTCTTCTCACACTCCTCGGAGAAGCACAGCCCATAAGCCCCATTTGGGGGGCCCGGGTTTTAGTCCTTCTGCGGGCCGTTGCAGCCTCAGGGACCTCATCATGTATTTCGAAGCGATCCACGAGACGGGACCGGGATTTCCTGAGAGTGGAAGGGGACAGAAGCAAGAGGTCTTGGATGGAAGGGGAAGGGGAAGGGGTGGTCTTAGAAATGGGATCGACTGAGAAATGGGGTGTTTGGTCTCCTCCTTCGGTTGCGAAACGAGAGGCCGATTTGGTGCGAGATCGAGGCTCGGATCTGTGAGATGGCGGAGTGAAATCCATGGAGGAAAAATGGGATTTTGGTTATGAAAATGTTCAAGTTGTAGTGTTTTGGTTTTGGTTTTGATTTTGATTTTGAAGGAGAAATGGGATTTTGGAAGTGTCAGCCCACTCAACTCCATTGAGCCGTTGGAGGGAATGTTTTAACATTTGTCTTTTTTTCAAATTGTGAAGGTGGCACGGCGCCAACGGTAACATTTTATATTATTGGAACTTTTTTTTCTCAAAAAAAGAAAAGAAAAAAAGAATCTTTAATTTTTCATATTTTATATTTTTTTCTTAAAGTTTCTATCAAGGCCACTTTTTTCACATAAAGTTTCAATTAAGGCCAAATTATAATAATGAATCTCGAAATGATACAAAAAAGGGCTTAGAATTCGAGGAATAATTTCAGTTTAGCAAACGAGCCTCCGTATCTTTCATGTATGAAGTTTATTTATTTCTATTATATTATTATTATTATTATTATTATTATTAGTAACTATTTGGATCAGCTAGTGCACACCTTAACTATTATCACGAGACTAATTTTATTAATATTTAGATGTCAAAAAGACGATAAGAAATTAATTATATTGTAGGTAGTCACTATAAATTGAATTATTTCACCTCTTAATTTTTCAAGACCCGCTCGACCATTAAACCATTTAATAATGACCTATTTATTTATATTTTAGATATTTTATATCTTAAATTTTAATTTTTTTTTAAAGTACTTCTAATATTTACAAATACTTAGAAATTTGAACCTTTTATGTTAATGAAAATGTGTGGAAAATGAAATTTATTAGTTAATGCAATTTGAGTTAATTATAATTATGAAGTTTTTTCATGAATAACAACATTTTTTTTATGAATATCAAAATTTCAAAAAATATTTTAATATAACAAAAATTGATCGAGTGAAGTTAAATATTTGGTTAAAATATTTTGTTGAATACACTATTAAATAGTTGCTTGAATAAAAATAAAGTTATTAATTACTCAAAATAAAACTACATTAAATTTCTATTTTCTTAATATATTTTACGCTATGAATTAGTTAAATTTACCATCATATCATACTCATACCTGCATAGCTAAGTTCTTAATTATTATTATTTTATTTTTTTTTGAGAAATTCTAAATTTGTTAGATGCCAACAAAAGAAACTACCGGAAAAGTACATTTAGTCACAAGTTTTTTCTTATGATTTTTTATGAAGTTTCTATTAAGACTTAATATTGCTTTATTATTTAAACAGAATACAAAGATTCAAAGTAAGAAATGACTCACTTCAACTACCTACTGAACTACAATATTGTATCAATGTACAGAAAAGATTATACATAATACAAACAATAATACAGATCAGCTACTGGATGTGTTTGTTGAAGCCCAATCTTTTTGTACATTACATTACATTTTATAGCTGCTCAAATCTGCCCTTGTTTTCCCCAACCTGAGAATAGAAAGACCAGAAACTTGAAGAAGAAGCCACTTCCAAGATCATTGAATTTTAAGAAAAATAATTATAGGACCTGAAATGATATAAAGGCCCTTATAAAACAGGGCACCAGTCGAGTTAATATAAACGCCCGATTATTATAAAGTGTTTGGAGTGCAAAATATTATAAAAATACGTTTGATGAATGGTATTTAGGGTGTAGATTATTATAACATCAATTATAATAAATGGTGGTGTTCAGGATGAGAAATGGTTAATCTCAAACGGAGGCATGAGTTATGTGAAACGACTGCAAGGTTTTTTTGAAAAGGCAACTTGGATTCAAGCCAACCCGCCAGTTATTATAACCGGTGGGCCAAACGTTGGTCGGGTTATAATAACCCGACCTCCCGTTTCATAAACGTCCCCCAAACACACCCTTGAGTTTCTACAAAAATGTGTGCATGCTTTTTAAGTATCAAACCATCAAGATTATACATACCAAAACTTGGGGGCAAGGAAATGTCAGTTGATTGTAAATACGACTAGGTACAATCAGGCAGGTGGCAGCAAACGGCGGCAGGTCGGGCATTCCATCTTTATATCCATCCATCTTTGCAAGCAACCAGAATGGAAGAAATGATCACATGGAGTAATCTATATGATATGGGCACCGAGTTAGAATTCAAAGCGAAATAGTGTACCGAGAGGGTAATAGGCTATCGAGAACTACGGCAAAAAGACGTGCAGACGTACCATGCAATCGTTAGGGCGTGAAACATCGATGGCAGTCATGCAAATGACACAATCTGTGGCATGATTCCCATTTTGATCTAATCTCCGGTAATAGCTGTATTTCTCAGGTAGAATCTGTGACAAATTAGCTAAGTCAATGATAAAGAATCATACACCATAAGCACGAGTGGAGTGACACCGACAGCTGCCAAGTATATTGGATTACACCGAGGGAAGGGGGTACAACGAGATGTACTTATTTATGTAGCAATTAATGCAGAGAGCAAGAAAATATCTGTCGATCCTAACCTGACGGGGTATGAACCACCGGGAACCAAAATAGTGCTGAAGAAGAAGAACAGTCACTTGGAGAAAAGTAAAGACGCCCAAACAAATGCACCAAGTTTTATCAGGCTGAATCCGCATAAAATTGTGAGGGCAGCCGAAGACATACAATGGACTGCCAAGCCGAGTTATAGCCATTCCTAAAATGTAATATATATGCAAGGGTTTCCTCGAGTCACGAATAACATTGGTGACTATTTGAGGTATCCAGAAGGAGTACATAAGGAGAAGAATCGGTTTCATAAATCGATGCAACTCGTACATCAGTAAAATGCCTCCCAAAAGGATTCCATCTGCAGATAGTCATGAAAGATTGATTAAAAGGTCCAAACATTTAAACAAGGTAAGCAATCAGGTAAACTTGCATATGAGGAGAGATATATCATATATGGTGGTCATAATTTGATATCGAAATGGCGCAAGTCATACTGATGTGAACTCTTTGTAGACAGGAACAAATTAATCAAATTTCCAGTCAAAGTCATAGATTGCATTGAACATACGATTAGAGAAATTTTGGTTCAGATATGATACTCACAGAAACGGCTATATAGAACTGAAAGTTCCCGTCTCATGATTTCCCAACCTTCTCCATTATTCGTAGGCCTACTAGCCTTCCATATTGCAAGAAGATATCTCATCTCGAAAATTGAGAACACGACAAACTTGAAAAATGCAGCAGTTGCAAAAGCATTAAATAAGGATTCTGAAAAAAGACAGCAGCAAGATAAAATTAATAACATGTACCGGAAGAAATCGACTATAATTAATAATAAATGTTGAATTACACATGTCTAAAAAGTCTACTAAGGCTCCCTAAAATCTACTTTAACAAAAGACAGTAGCGCTCACATGGTTCTGCATCTTACCCTCTTGAATATCTTCACTACCTAAAGTCAAGTAGACCATCTAACACATTTTTTCGGCAGGAGAGTTTCTTGGTTATCACTATAGCAAAATGTCCCTAAGAGTTAGCTTCATAGGTAGAGACTTGAGTTCTCTAAAGTATGCTTCCTTGGAGGTCCAAAATTCAAAACCCACAAATGAGCTTAATTGAATCTCAGATATGAGCCTTAGAATAGATAGACGTAGGTAGTGGTGTACATGATCTAGGATGGGTTGGTTAGGAAAACTGAAAAGTTTTCGGACCAACCTAGATTTTCAGGTTGGTCAATCTGCCAATCTGTCCAACCCTATGTATTAGAGAAACTCAACCTATCTATTTTTGGGTTAGGTTCTTGGTTGTGTAACGTGTTAATCTGCGGAAAAATTTCCCCCTGTATCTGCGGTAAAATACCCTTCTATCTCCTCAGGGAGCCCTCTTGGACCACTTATCCTCTATTGTCCAAAGTTTTCTTAATCCACAAAACATAATCATCAGTGTAATTCCCTAGAGAGTAGGTTTCCTCTCAATATGACCCCCACCAAACTAGAACTTCATTCCATAATAGTCCTTTCCAGTAATTCCACAGGACAGATTATAATTTAACATGTTATATGAACAAGTTTGGAGAGTATATAATACATAAGTAACAAAAAGGAAGCTGTAATTCATAATTTAATTTAAACTCACCGACTAAAATTCCTGCTGTCAGATGCAGCAGACATATATAGGCATCCATAATAGCCTGTTGGCCGATCATTAGTATCGAAACTTTGGCCGCACCCTGCAAGATATAGATGAGTTCAGTGACCCAGAAACGAGCTAAAATGAAAGTGATACATGTACAGTATCAATATGTGACACATCACCTTATCAGAATCCATGGGAGCTCCCCAAAATAAATAAACATTTGCAAGTAAAAGTTCTTACCGATTGAGTGTTGCTATGTTCCATTTGCCGAATTAAGAGAAGTACTTGAAGGAAAGAGATCTAATGAAATTATGTCAAGGAATCCAACTAAATTTTCGAATATGTAAGATTTTTTTTGTTTTTTGGGAGGAGGGGTTGTTCTCAAAATAAATGTAAGGAAAAGGTTCAAACATCATAAGAAAAGGATACAAAAGTGACCATCAAGGTATAATTCACTGCTTTGTTGTAGTAGATTTCAATGTTGACAGAAGTGGCATTTAATACCAAGGGTGAAAAGCAATCTCCATCATCATCAACTGCAGGACTCTCCATTAACCCTTCGATATGGTAATGGTCATGTTCTCCATTTGCTGCAAGGTATTGTTAGTCATAAGGTGAAAAACCGAAGAGGAAGAGAAAGAGAAGTTCGAAGATCAAGATCGGAGGAATCTACTGCAGGACTCCTTGTTAATCTCATGTTTTTTTTTAATAAATAAATCGAACTTTGATTGAGAAAAATGAAAGAATAAAATGGCATACAAAAAAGAAAGGCCCACAAAATAAGAAAGCAACCTACAAGAACCGCCTCCAATTAAGCGAGAGGAGTCCCCCGCTTACCACAAAAGAAAGCACTCTACAAACATCTCCATGCACTCCCCTGCCTACTAGCCAAGGAAAAACCAAACTCCACAAAAACTGATTCCAGACCACAGAAGTCGTCTCGCATTTTGTTTAGTGACGTGGCCCATTTTTTTCCTTACTCCTTTTTTGTATTTCCTAGTTTTTTTCAATTTTTTCCATCAATGAAAGTTCAGTAAAATAACTTCCTCAAGTTTCTCAGTGGTTATAAAATGAGTAATCAAGCACTTGAGCTTTGGGAAAGAGTGAAAATTTGCCAATTCTCTGATGCAGCTCTTTAAATCGTGATATCCAAGTAATCAACCAGCTTTCTGTGTACATGAGAAAATGCTATAACTTTTCCACGGCAAGTTGCATAAAGACTCTCCGTTGGCAAGTTCTTATATACTGGATGAAACAAATATAGCTACGTACGCAATGCTGCCTTTTTTATAGATAAAAAATTAAAACACACAATATTGCCTTTGAGACAAACATGATTAAGCACAAATCATTTGCTAAGACATCAAGTACCATTTTGAGCAGAAGAGAAATGTGATATTTGAGCTGCTATTTCAATATTGCAATGCTTCTCCATTTCATAAATTGGTGCTGCAATATGGAAAGATGAATCAGTACCAAAATAATTGAATGTGGGTTGAAGTCCAAGACAGAAAATTACAGTGGCTTCTTTTCCACAATTTATCTTGTGGTGATTCTTGGAACACCTGGGAGGAGAAAACTCCAAGCTGTTCAGGAGTTATTCAGAAGCTTCGTCAGTATGAATATCTCAGCATGATAAATCACATGTATTACTTCATGAATAACAAAATTTGTCCTCAAAAGAGAAAATCTTACCAAATGATAAGGATTGGATAGGATACTGTCAACTTCTTGTTTATGTTCTCTTCCATTTCCACTGTAAATAGAAAATGACTTTGGTTATGGTAAAAATTCAAAGGACAAAAGTAGAACAGTTTTAATAGTTCAATCGACGAGATAAAAGTAACACAAATCATTTTCACGAAGTTGAGGAATGACAAATCTTTTAGCCTAAAGGTGAGTATCTGGAAATTTACCTGTTAGCTACCATGCGAAGCTGTCTATAAGGCCAAATATATACACCCTCAACCTTAATTTGAACTCCACTAACATCATGTTCATTACCAATTACATCATGAAAAATAACAACCCCCTGTCGACAGCAAGAAAAAAGACATAACAAGCTCTAGATTAGAAAGAATGATGCAATAAAATAAAGGTCAAACGAATAAAGAAACTGACATTCATTAATATCATCTAAGCTCTAGAGGCATGAGTACAATGTGAGATGTATACAAAAAATAAATTTCATGACGATGGAACGCCATCAACGGTGCTGACGATAGAGTGTCTATTGAGTTGTAAGATTAATTTCAATTTTTGAACAGAGAGCTGGGACAGGAAACACCTTTGGCTGGATGCAAAGTAGATGACATAAAGTTCATATAGTAGGCATACAAAAGGAACTCCCTGAAGTAAGCTGGCATGTTCTACTACAAGTATAATAAACTTCAACATGGAAAATTGAAAGAAAAAAAACAGAAAGGTGTAGAATCACAGTGTCACTTAGCTCAGGTAAGTATTTGTGAGATGACTTTCTAAGGGCCAACCTAGTCTAAAGTCTGAATTTAGGAAGTTCAATGCCAAAGCAATGAAACAGATCTATTTAGCATGGAAGAGATTTATAGGGATAAATGAAGGAAAACAAGAGCACGGAAATTCTTGTGTACCAAAGCCAGAATTGGTTTACCAATCTTAGTGACTTAAAAAACATGAAGTTCAATTTTGAGTACATAAATACACAATCAAATTTGTCGCTACAACATCCACACAAGACATAGTTGAATCATCTAATGTTTCATTTACACTGAATGTCCTCACCTGAACATAATGTACACCAGATATTTTAGTTGGTGTACTAATTAATTCAATGATTGAATTTCCATTGGAATTTCTGAAATCTGGAAACCTGGACGAGTTATTTGTGGAATCTAGAAAACTCCAACTGCCTGCAATTTACATTTCCATGCAAGAAATTAGTTCTTTTTATAGCTGTCGCTTGGTGTGAGAAATAGAGCCCCCTTAGAAACTATTGTATTTCCACTTTTTGCACTAATTGGAAAAGCTTTTCATAACTTCCCTAATATGCAAATTGACATGGATCAAATTATCCCACAGCCACAACAAGTAAAGCACTATAGAAGGTTCAGAGGGCATTCAACTCGTAAGACAAGATTATTGATAGCGATTTGCAGAGTTTTTCTTAATAGGAAACCAAACTATTCATAGATAAGTGAAAAGTACACTAAACCTATCGAAACAAGAGAATGATGAAAGGAATACACAAGATAAGGGGGGAGTCTGAATACAAGGCCAGAAAGATGAGCAAGATAAACACAATAGGATGCTATCCTAAGGTTAATGCAAGCTCATAAAGACCAAGGGGATCGAGGGAATCAATTTAGGGGGATTTTTATAAGAACACTATGGGGGTGTGCCTTTACAAAACCCTTATATTTGCAGACTTCTTTAAGCAATAAAAATATATATAATCGAGCACAAATTTTCTGCAAGAAAAACATTCCTAACAATTCATAGTGACTCATATTATACTTTTTCTTATCGGAAACGAAAAAAATTATATTGAATGTGAATTTTTTTATAGAGAATCCTATTGAAACGAAAAGATAAATGGGTGAGAAGCGGACAGGGGAAGAGAAAGCCAACAATACGTGCCAACCAAAATACATTACAAAATTATGCTGGACACGAGTGACTTCAAACATTTACCATACATCACAAAATTATGTACAAAAATTGCTAAGTGGCTGAAGAATCAAACTCGATGGCAAGAATATCATCAGACCATAATGGTCATGGAAGTACAAACCTTTATACGTTCCTGTAATATTCCATTCAGAAAATGGGCCCAAATCACTCTTATCTTTTTTTACAAACAACCACTGCAAAAAAAAAGAGAGAGAGTACAATATCACATAACATATTAACAATGATCACCAAGCCAAAGTGGGCAGAGCCAAACGGTAATTGGCATCTATCTTCAACCTATGTTTCGAACTACATATAGGCATATGAAAGTTAGCACAACAGAAGCAAGTAAGCTTTCTCTTGATTTTGATGCAACATTACCGATTTCCCATTGCCACATCCAAATACTGTTTGAGCGGTGAATCTCAGCCACTTTTTAAATTATGAATCTCAGTAACGGACTTCTTGAATAAGGATATAACATTCAGCAAATCATTCAAAAGTTATTTCCAGAACACAATATTTCTCATAGCTCATGCCTCTGCAGCTTATTTGAGATATTTCAAGGAAAACAAGTATTATCTACAGCTAACAAAATCAAAGCCAAATTGCAACTTTTATAGCTAACCAAATTTTCAACACATGAAACTACACCGATTTTTTTTTTTTTTTAATATCCTAGAGTGTTGGGCAAGCTTAAGTGCACCTCCGGTCTTTTCAAGTGACAAATCGTCTAATCCTATAGCATTGCAGTCAAGAAAACTCATAAGAAATAAATTTCTAACTAGAATGGTCACCATAGATTGGACTCATTATCATTTAAATCCCCAATGCCCTCTTAACCACACGACATAAATTCCTGCCTACACGAATACCGTAGGTTGAACTCTGAATAACCGAATTTTTCAACAAACTTAATCTAGAACATTAATCAAAATCAACAAAGGAACCCATTAAGCCAAAAGAAAATAAAAATTGAGGTATACCAATTACGAACCTCGTCGCCCCACGATCGGGCACTCTCCCGCAAGGGTCTCAAAGCATCCACAGGCTGAGAAACCAAAAAACAAACAACCCACAGAGTAAAAACAGACCTGCAAAAACACCCAAATCCACTTCTCTGGTACTCCAAACAACCAAAACCTTCTCTGCTCACCATTATCAGAAAAAGATGCCCAGAATTCAACTCCAATTATTACCCATAAATCTTAATGATTCCGATCGGCGACAAATACCCAACAGAAATACGACAAAACCCATTCGAGAACAGAACTTCAAAAATGAAATTGGGGTTTCTTCAATTGGAGTCGCACCCACAATCGGATACAGATGGTGAAAGCTGAACGACTAATTAAGCTTCTCAAACAAGACCAAAATCAATATCAAAATCGAAGCCCTAGGGTTTACCCAGATTCTGCTGTGCTGCTGATCCAATTTTAATTTCTGAACAAATGCAATTTTTTTTTTTTTTTGAGTACATCAAATGCAAATTTGTTACCAGCCAAGCCTTCCAATTTGTATAAAATATACACTTATTTGTTCCTCCATTATTTTAATGTGTATTAGGAGCCTGCTTGCGAGTTTGTCGTTCATTGATGATATGAAAAAAATCATATTTGATAAAGAGTGATTTCAATTGGATATTTTTTTATTTTATTTTTTTTTGTCTGTTTTATGTCAAATTAATATTAGTTTTTTAATTAAATGAATTAGCAGTGCAATGATTTTATTGTTTGCTTGTTGTAAACCAGTTCAACATCAACATAAGTTCGATCCAAAAAATTGGTACTAATTTCCTTCCCCTAAAAAAAATATGTATATGTTTAGTACAACAATTCGAATTTTGATTGAGATTTCAATGACAATTATATTTATTTGTTCTAGTTTTGCTTATTTTCGACTCAACTAAAAAAAGAAAGAAAAAAAAAAGGAAAAAGCAACCATTCTCATCAATAATGTAATATCTATAATATTTTTTACTTCATATTCACTAGGGGTGTATAAAAAACCGGTAACTTGAGCTACCCGGCTTACCCAACCCAAACTGAAAAGATTGAGTTGGGTTATGTTTTTTAAATTTTGGGTTGGGTTAATTTTTTAGTAAACCCGAATTTTTTAGTCCGTTCTCGGGTTCACGGATTTTGTGTTGGGTTCAACTCGGAACCCAAAAGTTAATATATATTAACTAACATATCTATGAGAGGTAGAAACACTGATGGCTTAGTGGTTATTGCCTTCATGGTTTTGAAAGTTAGTCTTGGGTCAAAACCAAGGTTTGCTATTTTTTATCATTTTTTGTTTTTTCGCCATCATTTTGTTTGTTTTTTTTTTTTATGGAGCAAGTAAACTTGAATGTTTCTCAAACTTTTATTTTTATTTCGATTTAGTATAAATTGGAGGTAGGGAAGAGACCAACAATCATCTCATGTGAAAGATACAGTTAAATAAATGAGAGTCAAATATCTATTATTTTAAGATCGAACCCGTAATCATAATACACTATTACCAACAAATAATAAACTCATTGACTCATTAGGCCATCATTTTACTTATAAATTGATTTGGGATTTAGGACTAAACTATTATAATAATTCGATTACAATATTTGGGATTTAGGACTAAACTATTATAATAATTGAAGTCTAAATACATCGTCTAACAAAAAAAAAAGTTTAAATACAAAAGGATATATTAACACGAAGCCTAATTTTTTTTTTTTTTTTTTGGTATTCATGATTGTCTAAGCTAACTTTCGTGTAAAAAGTGCACAACTAATATCACAGAACATATTGCCTGACTCTACAACATTTGAATGACCTAATATATGATATCAGTATAAAATGAAGAGAATCATGACTTTTTCAACTATTAATTAAAACATAAGCTCTGGCAGAATCACTTACCCATTACTAATAACCAACCAATATTTATTGTAAGGATGCATGCAAATGAGATTGTATTTTCATTCCTCAAAAAAAAAAAAAAAAAAAAAATTATTTCCAAGTCATTCAACATCTGCAATCTTCCTAATTTTTACCAAATATTTAATTACACAAATCTTGTGTTCATAATAAGTTATAAATTAGCCCATAGTCATTTGTGAATAATTAAAAGTCAGTTTTTTATTTGGACATAATGTGTTCATCATGTACCGAATGAGTCAGTGATTTGTTGATTATCTTGATTGATGTTATTCATTTCAACTCTAGACAAATTCGGGTTTGAAAATCGACATTTAACTATATGAGATTACAAATATTAATTATAGGGATTGAACAATTTCAGAAATCGAACCCGTGAATATAGAGTGAAAATGGATTAACACCAAACTAGATAACCAATTGAGTCCCTATCTCATTCGATATTTTGTTTCATAGAAATAATTTGCCTCTTTATTGTACATGCAAAATCTCTAAACTTAAATTCTTCCAATTTTTTTTAACAACTAAAAATTAAAAATTATAGATTAAGTAATTTGTTTGGTAAGAAAGTTATAATATTTTAAGTTGGTTTGAATATTCACAAATATTTATTGTTTGGTTTCATTATTTAGTTGTAAATCAATTCAACACCGATGCTACGAGTTCGAACCCGGAAAGAATCGGTATTGTAATCTCCTCTCTCAATTTGTACTAAAAAAAATCATAAATATTAAAAACAATTATAGATAGGTCAATGTTATCAGTTTATGGCAATATATCATAAAATTATTTTTGAATTTGTTTTTAGAAAACTAGGTAGTGTGGTGTTAGCTGGCTAGGTTAGTTCTAGAAAATAGAAAAAGTAAAATTGCCAAAATGAAAAAAGAGAAAGAAACTAATTTCCATATATGTGTAGACAAGTTTTAATGCTTATTTATGAGCGCGATTTTTAAAACTCCCAACAATTATTTATTTTTATTTTTTTTTGAAAAACAACAATTATTTTTTCTAATTAGGAAATGCATCATTAGTGCATGATTCTCAAGCAAAGTGTTTATTTGACCTGAATGACGAAATCAAACCATTTAATACATTAAACCTTTTTGGTACCACACACATTAATGACATTCAATTTTTTGCTTTGCATATAAATTATAAGGAATGTTTTTTCAAAAAAATAAAAGAAAAAGAAATCTTAAGGAATGTAGTATTCATAAGTTAAAATATTATTTTGATCCCGAAATTGAAAGTTCTATTTTTAACTTTTCATTTTTTGAAATTTTAATCCAACTTTTTTATATGTTTTTAGTTAAATTTATCAAAATTTTTATTTTCTTATAAATATATTAAACTAATTTAATTCAGTATAAAATAAATAGATTTCTAAAAAAAATACATGCTAATTGTGGTTATACCTCAACTCATTTTGAAATTATTAAAATACTGTAAAAAAAAAGTTTTGAAATTATTATAAAAAAAAATTATGTTAAACTTTTTTTTTTCTTTTTTCTCTCCTCTTTCTTTTGTACACAGAAATTAACCATCAACCTTGAGTTGATATTATTGGTTTTTAGTTCAACAATTAACAGGTAGTACGGACTCAAAAAAGAAAAAAAAAATCATAATTAGGAGTATAAAAAGAAAAATATCAAACTTTAATAAATAAATAAATCCAAAATATATAAGATAATATTTAAACCTCTAACATCACAATATACATGCTCGGAGTTTGCAACCAACTAACCATCTTTGAGATCATACAATAATTTAAGCATCTTATTATATGTATATATATATATATATATACATTTATTGTAATATATAAAAATAAATAAATAAATAAAGCAAAGAACACGAAAAGAAGGCAAGCCCGAATCGTTGCATGTTGTCAAGTGTAAGACATTCACAAGAATGATCTGTCTTTAAATTTGTACATCCCATCTGTTCAAAACGCATTATTCCTCAATTTCATAACGCATATCTCCCAATAAAATAAAATCATTTCCAATTGTTTTGAATATATGCTAATTAATATTTACTCATTTTCCCGTATATATATATATTTCAATTACTCTAATTTAGTCTCTTAATTATATTTGTCTAGAGAGGTTAGAATTAATACTATGATGATGGGGTCTCAAAGGTTTGCTGGTTTAGTGGCTGTTGTGGCTGTTCTTGGAGCCATGGTTTGTTCTTCTGAAGCTTACAACTTCATTGTTGGTGGCAAAGATGGCTGGAACTTCAACCCTTCTGAGACATTCAATCATTGGGCTGAGCGTAATCGATTTCAAGTCAATGATACTCTTTGTAAGATCATCTCTATCTATATATATTCTCTCCAAAACATGTCTTTAATCTTTCAAAATCAACATTTTATGGTAAAATTTATAAGATATCTTGCTAATTTTATATTCATGATCTTTTGATTTATGCTAAAATTTTGAATCCATAATCTTTTGTTACTCGGTCATACATAATATCTGTTTTTTCTCTTTTTGAAAATCGGAGCTTAGTTCGGGACACCACCGACCCGTTCCTAAATTGTGTCATTAGGATACTTAGAAGGATATTCTAGTTTAAATTTTTCCCAGTAACCTTGAATCAGAGATCTCTCAAGGAAGCATGCCTTGAAGTTCTGAGTCTCAATTATTCGGATGCCACTTGGAGACAAGTCATACATGATATCACGGAAGTTTTTTTTTTTTTTGCTTGTGGGTGCACACTTGTGTTGTTGATCTATTGGCTTTATTATTATTATTTTTTTTTTGAGATTTTGGATTTATGTGTTGTTTTTTTATGGTGCAGATTTCAAGTTCAAAAATGAGACAGATTCAGTGTTGGTTGTAAGCAAGGAAGATTATTTCTCATGCAACACAAAAACCCCTGTAATTTCTCTAAAAGATGGAGAATCATTTTTCAAATTTGGCCATTCAGGTCCATTTTATTTCATCAGTGGAAATGCTGAAGCCTGTCAAAAGGGCCAAAAGCTCATCGTCGTCGTTCTCGCCGTCACGCACCACCAGCACCGCGCTCAGCCGCCGACTTTTCCTTCTTCTCCGGTGATTCCGCCGCGGCAAGCTCAGACTCCGGCTGCAGAGTCGCCGGAATCCGACGTCGGATTCAAAGCGCCGGTCCCGGCTCCGGCCAAAAATTCTGCTTTTGGAAGTCCAGCTATTACATTCGGATTTGGTGTTGGGATAATTAATGCTGTTCTTATTATCAGCAGTGTGATTTAAATTGGATTAAAGTTTGAATTTGTTGTGATGGTTTGGGTTTAGATTATGTGTCCATTCAAGAACTTGTTTCCAATTTGTATTTGTCTCTTCTTTTTTTCTTTTCCAACTTTTGTTAGTTGATGGTGAATTATCATGATATCAAAATTCTATCTCTGTTAAGTTCTTGTATTTTGGTGTGTTTTTTCACTTTATCAATGTTGTTTTAAATGGTTGGTAGTTTGGTGATTTCATTGTTCGAGTGAAAATTCAGTTCAACATCATGTTTATTTGTTCAATTTTTGGAATTGGTAAACATGACATGACACCTCTCTTATTCTTATAAAAAAAAAAAAAAAATCATATGTCTGTTTTCATTTTTTATTTCTACAAAGTAATATTTTATAGGCCTATATTAAAACAATTTTTTTTCTTTTTGAACAAAAATTTTCAATTTAATAACATGTTGCACACTATTTTTGTTTTGATAGCTTAAAGTATTCGATATAAAAATTGGGATTCAAAACAAAATGTGAGAACTTGTTCTTTGTATTTTTTTTTTTTTTAAAAACTATGTTCTTTGAAATATTGAATAATTAATTTATTATTTAAAATTTTGTAAATGAAAAAATATATATCATAAAATTAAATTAACAATTTGATATTGTCAAAGATTGTGTACCAAGACTTTCCAAAAAAAAAAAATCCGTACCAAGGAGAAAAAATCATTTTGAAATATAGACAAAAAAAAATATATATATATATATATATATATATATATTTCTTACATGAAAAAAATAAAAAAGGAATAGAAATATAAAAGTAAAAAAGAATCTAAATATTAAAATAAATACTTTGAAATGGAAACATGACGCAATAAAGTAATTTTTTAGATGAAAAATTAAATAAATATTTTTTCAAGTAAAATAAAAGGCTTATATTAAAAAAAATGCCAAAATTTGTTACCGGTAATATCTTTGGTTCAAATATCGTCGAAGTTTAGGATATTTACATGCAATTTCTTTTTTTTTTTTTTACTCAAAAAAAAATTCTATTATTACAATTTTTTGAGCAAATACCAATTTACCTACCAGAGTACCATAATCTTTTCGTTCACGCCATGATTTGCCTTAAAAAACATTTTCCTTACGTTTGTAGAATTCACGTTATATGTATTTCAAAAATAAATAAATAAATAAATAAATAAAACTCCTGTTATATGAAATGAGTATTCACACTCCCGTTGTAGAGAAGAACACGCCATTGTCTTAGGTTATGTTCTCTTCTCTAATTCTAAAGGACTTTTCCTTAATTGCTAGAAATTTAATTGGAGGAATGACCTAGTTTCTTTTGCAATTGAGGGATATAATTGCTAGGGTTCTTGCAGAAAATGGAGTTTATGAGGTTTAATTTTGATAACTACCAAAACATGCATGATTGATCGAAATAGTTAATAGTTTCACTGTTTGATGGTAATTCAGTTTAATACTACAGTCACAAGTTCGATCATGGTAATTAGTATTTGACTCTCATATTATTTAAGAGTAGTAGTATGTAGAATTTGTTGGTCTGTACTAAAAAAGAAAAACAAACATGATTGGAGCAAACTGCATCTAAATAACTACCAACAAAAGTAATAGCTCGACTAGTCTTGATCAAGAAGTCATGAGTTCGAATCCTACCCACCTACTTGCTATTAACTAAAAAAATTTTAAAAAAATATATGCATCGAAATAACTAGTTTTGTAGATAATCTAGGCTGTGTACTGATGCTTGTGCAGATGGATGGCAGAGAAATACAATTGGACAGCATTCAGGAAATTAGGTTAACCAGACAGCTAGCAGTAGCACGAACAGAACGTAAATAAGCAGCAAACTCGCTAACTGAAAAACAATGCATACCTCGCTGTGTTCAAAGTATGTCTGTTTAACATTCCTAATTCAAGCACATTGCTATTACTTGTTTCAGCTGCAGGAGCTTTCCCCTTCCCGACTGCAATAAATTCAAGGTAATTAAGGGACGAAAAACTCTCGAGGAATCTCTATACTTGTATGATATTGTCCACTTTGGACATAATTACTCTTATGACTTTGTTTTTTGGTTTCACCCAAAAGGCCTCGTACTAATGGAGATGTTTATCCTCCCTAACATGATTTATCTCTTATTTAACAAATGTGAAACTACACTTTGATTATTGTGTTGAATCGTGTTAAATCTCTTATCAACCCAAAAATTTAAATTTAAGTAAATGAGTTGAGGTAAATTTAATTATATCAACTAATATTCATCTTTCATTTGTGGGTTTGGAAATTTGAGAATATTTATCAAATGAAAATCAATATTAATTGGAGACAAAACAATACAATCAAGATTTTGAACACATGACCTTCTACTAACCTATTTCCAAACTCATTTTTAAATAGCCAATTTTTCTAACAAATGTGAACCATGTGACAACGGAACCATTCAAGGATGGAGCTAGAAATTTTCTTGAAAAAAAGAAAAATGAAACCCGTACCTTGTGGATGGCTTCTATTTTCCTCTGAGAATCCGTGAGTTGCATGTCAACTGCTTCTTCCACTTGCAAGAGATTATTCCGGTGTGATGCTTCTATAAATTCAAAATACCGTTAGAAGACACCAAATTTTAAATGGAGAATAATTCTTCTGTTTCCATTTGAAAAAATATATAAATATTAGCTGACAGTAATTTCCAATAGAAGAAAGAATAGAATACATTATTTTCACTACATTGAGCTTCCGAATAGTTATAATTTATCATAGTTATCGAATTAAATATGCCAATGTCCAAGGATAACTGGTCTAATGAAAGTGTTCCATATTGCAGACCTAAGGATTCTTGAGATGAATCAATTCAGAAGAGAATCTTGAGATAAGATAAGCTCTATTCACGTAAAATATTGTCATAATTATATCGCAAAATTTTCTCCTACATTCCTTATTAAAATTTGTATGAAGATTAAAGAAGTAAAAGCAACATTAAAATAAGGGAATTTGCATGTATATTACAATAAGATAAAAAAATTGAGTAAATAGCAACTTTTTGAAAATATTTGCAAATCT
>JBBMEF010084598.1:13363-31113 GCA_037832685.1 Sicyos baderoa | reverse complement strand
TTTGCCAAAAGAGAAATATTCTTTTTGTGTATATCAATAATACCAAGGCCTCCCTCTTCAATAGGTAGTTTGACGGTGTCCCATCTAATAAGATGACTAGCTTTTCCCCCATCTTTTCCCCTCCATAAATAGTTTCGAAATAATTTCTCAATCATCTTAGTGACTTTAACCGGAGCCAAAAAGAGAGAAAGATAGTAAATAGGCACATTGGTGAGAGTGGCTTGAATAAGTGTCAATCTTCCCCCTTTGGATACATGGGATGATCCCCAATTCTGGAGGCGGTTCTCAATTTTTTCAATGACAGGATTCCAGAAGATATTTGATCTGGGATTCCCGTTGAGGGGAAGACCCAAGTAGGTCGTGGGCCACTTCTCAATCTTGAAACCATAGGGATCCGCAAGTCGCTCGGATTCATCAGGGTCAATATTAATAGTGAGAAATTCAGTTTTAGCACAATTGATATTCAATGCAGAGGCGCCCTCAAAAGCTTTGACAGTAGCAATCAAATTTTTTAACGAGTCGGTTTTAGCAGTTGAGAAAAGAAGCGTATCATCAGCAAACAAAAGATGAGTGCAAGAAAGTTTTCTGTTGCCACTGTGCATGGAAAAGCCCTCAATGTTCCCCTTATCCTCAGCCATCTTAAGCTGTCTACTCAGACAATCAGTGATCAGTACAAACAGAAAAGGAGACAGTGGATCCCCTTGTCTAAGGCCTCTAGTTGCTCTAATCTTTCCTCTAGGCTTTCCATTAATGATAATGGAGAAGTTTGCCGATGATAAACAACCCCTAATCCATTTCCTCCATTTTTCTCCAAACCCCTTTTTCAGTAAAATGGACTCAAGAAAATCCCAATCAACCATATCAAAAGCTTTCTCAATATCCAGCTTGATGACGATGCCTTCTCTCTTTTTTCTTTGCCATTCATCAATAAATTCATTGGCCATCAAAATAGTGTCAAGGATTTGTCTGTTAGCCACAAATGCCGATTGGTAATGAGAAACCGTAAAAGGAAGCACAGCCTTGAGTCTTTAGGATAAAACACGAGCAATCACCTTATAAAGGCAAGTTGTGAGGCTAATAGGTCGATAATCAGCAACAGTACGAGCAATGGTCTTTTTAGGGATGAGGCAAATAAAAGTCTCATTTAGACTAGCGTTAATGATCCCATTTTGAAAAAAATCATTGAACACCACCTTTATATCATCCTTGATAGTGTTCCATGATTTTCTAAAAAATTCAGCGGTGAATCCATCAGGTCCAGGAGTTTTATTAGTCCCCAAATCCATAACTGCTTTGTGAATCTCTTCCTCAGTAAATGGCAACTCAAGATTGGTACTTTGTGTCACATTGATAGGGCTCCAATCCTCGATATCAGGAAGAATGACTCTGTTAAGCTTCTTTGAGTAGAGATTACCATAGAAGTCAATGAATTCATCTTCAATATCTTTGTCAATAACCAAGCTTTTACCATCACGGGCAGTAAGTTCAATAATCGTATTCCTTCTTCTATTTGCCGCAACACTTCTATGAAAGAAGGATGAGTTTTCATCGCCAAGAGCAAGCCATTGGGCCTTGCATCTTTGCCTCCACAGAGCAACTTCTCTCGAAATCTATTCCATTATCTCAGCCTTCGCCTCAAACCTTCTCTTCAATTCAGTCTCGGTCAGAGGAGCCAATTCTTCTTTACTGTCAAGGGAGTCAATTTCGATTTTAAGCGCCAGACAGACAGCCTTGTGATTGCCAAAAGTACTCTGGTTCCATTCCTTTACAATCAGCTTAAAAGCTTTGAGCTTTTGAATGAATCCATGACCCGGCCATCCAATAATGGCGTTTTCAATCCACCAAGTATCCAGCAGTGTAGTAAAGGACTGATGGTCCAGCCAAGAGTTCATAAATCTAAATGGAGATGGTCCCCATCTTTCGCTTCCAAGGGTAAGGCAGATAGGGTAGTGGTCAGATGTAACCCTCTCCAATCTGCGAACTTTTGCACTTCCGAATTTCTTGATCACTTCATCAGTGAGTAAAAATCTATCAATAAGGGTCATAATAGGTGTAGTCCGCATATTAGTCCATGTATAAGCACCATTAAAGAGTTGGATCTCGGTCAGTTCGGCCTTGGCAATAAAATTGTTAAATTTCCTCATACCCCTGGTAACAGATGTGTTGTCAGATTTCTCATGGCTCCATCTAGTAATATTGAAATCACCCCCAAGAACCCAAAGTGGGCCACATCTGATTTTAAGATCAGCCAATTCCTTCCACATTTTGTCTCTGTCTTTTGAATTATTTGGGCCATAAACTCCTGTTAACCAAAAATGTGTTCCATCAGATAAAGAGAGCTGTAAGGTTAGGGTGTATGTACCTTTAAAAGCATTGATAAAGTTGAAAAGTGAGTCTTTCCACAATATGGGAATCCCCCCCGATCTGCCATTCGCTTATAAGGTTGACCAGGCAACGTTTCTCGAGCTCCAAAGAGTTTTAATGATACTTTTGTTTAAGTTTTGTTTCTTGGTCTCCTGAAGAATAACCACAGCTGGATTATGATGCTTAATAAGGTCTTTGATGACAGCTCTCTTTCTCCAAGAGCCCAATCCTCTAACGTTCCATGATAGAAAGATCATCTATAACTGGTGCGACCCTTACTACTCTGCATTGAGGCAGAGGATTTGTCATAGTTAATGCCAGATGAGAGACCATCAATTTCTCTTTTCCAATTCCTTTGTTTCTTAATAGCTGTTGCAGAGAGTTTTGCAGCTGGCATAGGAGCAATATATAATTTATTAACAGCCAGCCAAGGAAAGAAATAATGAAGCAATGAACCCACATCTTCGGGTATATCCGAACCCATAGCATTCTTCCATTCTAGGCAAATCTCTTCAATAATTCTTTTACATCTATCTTCCAAGCCGTAAACAATACCATCATCTTGCTCCTGCCGAATAGGTATTGGTTGTTCAATGCCCTCTTCATTCATAATGCGCAATGGTGTATGATGATCTCTAATAGAATCTTCCTGTTGTTCAGCAAAAGCTATATTTAGCGCCTCAGGATCTTCAACACATTGGATTGCCATAGATAAATCACTTCTCGGGGAGGAACCGAGAGATGAACAGCCAGCTTCAGTGTCGGAGGATGGGTGTAACTGATTTGTAGAAAACTTTGTCCCAGAGATGAAAATCGATGGCTTGTCATTTATGATGATGGCTTTTCCAGCAATTAATGGATTTGATATGGGCTTTTTCTCGGTCAATGCTTCCACAAAGGATCTATAGATGATGGGTTTTTTGATAATAAGATTCTGTTGTTCAAGGTCTATATGAGGCCCATTTACATGGTACTTGGGATTAAACTTGGGATTTAGTCTCTATCCCTACACGTAAGAAGTTTTTTGGATGTAGATGAGTGTTAGCGGTCAAGGTTAATCCTGATGGGTCAATTGTTCGTTTCAAAGACCGCATTCTTGCTAAAGGCTATGCTCAGACACTTGGCGTTGATTATTTTGATCATGCTTGTCCATGGCTTGTTGCCCATGGTCGTCCATGACTGCATGTCGTGACGCCTCGTGGAAGATTGTCTAAGGCTTGTCTTGTTGCCCATGGTTGCATGCCTTCATAGCCCCTCACCATCATGTTTTCCTAGTGCAGACTAGTCCCTTTTGTTGTTGCTTGTCCCTTGTATTTTTTGTAGGAGTTGATTTTGATATGCAAGTCTGCCATATGGGAGAACTCCCACCAGTTGTAAGTTAACATAGCTTTGTTCTACATTCTTGTAAACTGCTTGCAACATACAACCCTTCAAAATACTTTCCAAAAGATTTAGTCTTCCCTTTTTCAAAATCCTTTCTTCAGAAATCCGAGATTGAGGTTCCCCGAGAGCCTGGTTGTGTCACCTGCTATCTCAAATCGATTCGGCGCGCTCGTTCGTGTGCTAGAACGAGCGCTTCACGCTCACTTTGCCTCTTAGCAATGTACGACTGTGATAATTGGTTCAGAGTTGAAACAGTTCTAAAAAATTGCTTGGTCAATTATGTCTGCAAATAAGCAACTTGGTAAGTCGCAATCCGATAATTCGATCGAGATAGAGGAGCGTTTGCTCTTCCTATTGGAATTTCGTGACAACATTCGATTCTTAAAATCTTAAATGAAAGAGATCGAGACTAAGACTAGTAAGATCGATGTGGTAGCTGACTGCAAAGACGAGATGCCCATCCAAGAGTAGATATTGAGGGCTGCGACCCTAGAAGAGAAAGCGTCATGTCCCAATACCTTTGAGCGGGAGGAAAGTTCAATGATCTTTGTTGCCCACATGGAAGGGCATGTCGATGTCCTCGACAGCTCACAAAAAATATTAGTTCAGATGGTCATGAACCTTTATGAAGATATGAAAACAACTTTTGATGTCTTCAAGGCTCAAATGGAAGACTTGAGCAACAAGCTAAACCTCACTATAAAGTGGTGGGAAGCCACAACCCAACTGGGGGTGTGGGTTAGCTGAATAACATAAATTAAATCTCTCATATCCTAAGAAAGTTCAAGTCAAATATCATACTTCAATCCAAAACTCTTTTTTTAGTAGAATTCAATCCAAAACTCTCTTATATGGTAAAGTAAAAGTCTAATCTTATACTTTAATTCAAAAATTTTCTATCCTAAGACAATTGAAATCGAGTCTCATGCTTAACCAAAAATCATCTTAAACTAACAAAATAACACTGAAGTCCCATAGTCAATCCTAATTACTTGGTACAGTTTAGGTCTAATCAATTGAATTAGAACTCTTTTGTAACAAACTTGAAGTCCAATATTAAAAAAAAAAAAAAAAAAAAAAAAAAAACTTTTTTGTCCTAAGAAATTTGAAATCAAGTCTCATACTTTAAGTCAAAACTTTCCTATCTTAATAAAGTTGAAATCATGTCTCTTGCTTTAACCCAAAAACATCTTATTAGAACAAATTCAAACTTTAGTCCCAAACTCAATCAAAACTTTTTTTGTAAATTTTATCTCCAATCACACGAATGAGAACTCTTTCATACAAAATTGGAAGTCCAATATCATCCTTTAATCCAATACTCTCTTGTCATAAGAAAGTTAAAGTCAAGTCTCATACTATATATAAAAATACTTGTACCCTAACAAAGTCAAGTTTAGTCTCAAACTTGAATAAAAACAATTCAGTAAACTTTATCTCCAATCTCATACTTTTTAACTCCAAACTTTCCTATCTTAAGAGAATTGAAGTCCATTATCATGCTTTAACCAAACATCATCTTATTTCAACAAAATCAAACTTAAGTCGCATACTCAATCCTAACTTCTAGGTGAACTTTCTCTTCAATTAAACGTATGAGAACTCTTTCATAAAAAACTTGAAATCCAATTCATCCTTCCATTCGAAACTTTCTTATCCAAAGAAAGTTGAGGTCAAGTCTAAAACTTTAACCCAAAATAATAATACCCTAACAAAGTTGACGTTTAGTCGCATATTTGAATCATAAATTCTCTCTAAACTTTATCTCCAAAGATAACTCTTTCAACAAAATCTTGAAGTCCAGTCTCATAGCTTAATTTAAAACTCTCTTATCCTAAGAAAGTTCAAGTGAATTATCATAGTTCAATCCAAAACTCTCATATCCTAAGAAAATCCAAGTCAATTATCATACTTCAATCCAAAACTCTCTTATATGATAATGTAGAAAGTTCAAGTGAAAAGTTTTGAATTCAAGTCTCATGTTTTAACCAAAAATACTCTTATTCAATCAAAATCAAACTCAAGTCTCATATCCAATCCTAATTTCTTGGTAAAGTTTATGTCCAATAAAAAGAATGAAAAATATTTCATAACAAACTTGAAGGCCAATATCATCGGTTACTAAAAAATGTTCTTGTCCTGAGAAAGTTTAAGTCATGTCTCAAGCTTTAACCCAAGAACATCTTATTCTAACGAAATCAAACTTTAGTCTCATACTCAATCAAACTTTTTTGTAAACTTTATCACAAATCACAAGAATGAAAACTCTTTCATGCAAAATTGGAAGCCCAATATCATCATTTAATTCAATACTTTCTTTTCCTAAGAAAGTTCAAGTCAAGTCTCATACTACAATCCAAAATACTTGTACCCTAACAGACTCGTCTCATACTTGAATCCAAAATTTTGGTAAACTTTCTCCAATAAAAAATAATAATAACTCTTTCATCAAAATCTTGAAGTCTACTCTCATACCTTAATTTAAAACTTTCATATTCTATGAAAGTTCAAGTCAATTATCATACTACAATCGAAAACTATTTTATCTAAAAAACTTAAAGTCTAGTCTCATTTTAATTCTAAACTTTAGAGAGATGGAAGTCAAGTCTCATGCTTTAACCCAAAATTATCTTATTCTAACAAAATCAAGTTCCATAGTCAAACCGAACTTCTTGATAAATTTTATCTCCAATCAAACGATTGTGAACTCCTATATTAAAAACTTCTCCAATATCATCTTTTAATCCAAAACTTTCTTGTTCTAAGAAAGATGAAGACAAGTCTCATACTTCAATCCAAAAAATTTCTAAAAACCTTTTCTTTAATCAAAGCATTCAAAAACAATTTATGTAGAAATAGATAAGTAATAGAAATTATAATATGAAAAATATTTAGAGAATATTTTTTTGGGTTGAAAAACAATCAAAAGAGATTCATACAAATTTCAAAATGACAAACTTTTGAAAGTGAGAAAGCATTCGGACAAAATTTTTAAAAAGAGTTTCCAAAAAAAGTTTTTTTTTTATAAATATTATAGGAAAAAACTAGATAGGTTAAAAGAAAAATTTTCGCGAGAAACAAACTTTGTTATCAAGATAAAATAATTTGAAAAGATATTAGAAAGAAAAAAGAAAAACTAAAAATTTCATAGTATCTTTCACAAACTCTTTTTAAAAATAATAAATAAACTAAAAAGTTAAGATTTGTTTCGGAAAAAAAAGCAAAAACAAAAAAAGAACAAGAAAATTTATGACCGATCGTCATTTTATTTTATAAAAATCCTTTAATATAAAGTTGTTAAGATATAAAATTTTGAAAAGAAAAGCATTTAAAATAAGTGTACTTTAAGAAAAGAAAAAAACCCTTGTAATCTCCAGGATCCGGGCTATTGGACGGGCGCATGTGCTCCCGTGTATAGTAGACCAAAGCTTTCATTTCCCATAAATATATATTTTTAAAAAGTGTTTGTGAAAGATTCTAGGAAAAAACTATAAAGTTAAAAATAGAAACTTAAACGGTAAATTTTTAGAGGAAAATATTTAAAGAGAAATTTTTATATAAGAAATGTTAGAAATGAATAAAGATTTTTTAAAATAAAACTTTAAAAGTGAGAAAAAAATAGAGATAATTTTAAGAAGATTAAAAAAAAAAAAATGAAAAAAACTAAAAAATATGAGTAAAATAAATAATAAAATTAATATAAAAACCCTTAGAGTTGAAAAAAATTGGAAAGTAGTTATGAAAATAAATTTTTTAAAAAAACCTTGAAAGTGTAAAAAAAACTAGAGAAAAAGATTTAACTGTCTTGTTTTGTGCTCTCCTCCTCAGTGAAGACCATTTTTGTGACTCTATTCATTGTGAATGTTCATTGTTATTTGAGTTCAGTGTAGGTATCTTATCATTTGGTCTCAAACTTGAACCACAAATTCTCTGTAAACTTTATCTCTCTTTCACCAATATCATGTAGTCCAATCTCATAGCTTAATTTTAAACTCTCATCTTAAGAAAGTTCAAGTCAATTATAATACTTCAATCCAAAATCAAAGTCAAGTCTCATACTCAATCCTAATTTCTTAGTTAACTTTATCTCCAATCATACGAATACGAACTCTTCCATAAAAAACTAGAACTCATATATCATCCTTTAATCCATAACGTTCTTGTTCTAAGAAAGTTGAAGTCAAGTCTCAAACTTCAATCCAAAATATTTGTACCCTAACAGATGTGAAATAAACACTCATACTTTAATTCAAAACTCTCATATCATAAGACTCTCTTATCAAATAATTCATCAAAAAATCTTGAAGTCCATTCTCATAGCTTAATTTAAAACTCTCATATCATAAGAAAATTCAAGTTAATTATCATACTTCAATCCAAAACTCTCTTATCGAATAAAGTTGAAGTCTAGTCTCGTATTTTAATTCAAAACTTTCCTATCTTCAGAAAGTTGAAGTCCAGTCTTCTGCTTTAACCCAAAATCAAACTCAAGTCCCAAACTCAATCCTAACTTCTTGGTAAACTTTTTCTCTAGTCAAACGTATCAAAATTCTTTCATAAAAAATGTGAAGTCCAATATAATCCTTTAATCCAAAACTTTCTTATCCTAAGAAAGTTAAAGTCAGATCTCATACTTTAATGTTCAAGTCAATTATCATATTTTAATTCAAAACTTTCCCATCTTAATAGAGTTGACAAGGCTTAGTAGATCACGCTTAGTACTTGACAATCTGGACAACTCTTGTGGTGATAATGAATTCGAGACTGCCTTTAGGTCAAGGAATTCAATTTCAGCCAATAAACTATCTTCACGTTGCTTCCTACAGGATTCTTGCTCAAAATACCAAGAATTAAGTGAGCCTTTAAGATTTTTGAGGATGCCCTCGCAAGCTCTAACCCAAATAAATCCTGTTCCAACTAAATCAAACTCATGTCTCATACTCAATCCTAACTTCTTATTAATCTTTATCTCGAATCAAACAAGCGAGACCTCTTTCATAAAAAAAATTTGAAGTCCAATGTCATCCTTTAATCCAAAACTTCCTTATCCTAAGAAAGTTGAAGTCAAGTCTCATCCTTTAATCCAAAATATTTGTACCCTAACAAAGTTGAATTTAGTCTCATACTTGAATCCAAAATCCTCCATAAACTATATCTCCAATAAAAAAAATGTTAACTCTATCATCAAAATCTTGAAGTCCAGTCTCATAGCTTAATTTAAAACTCTCATATCCTAAGAAAGTTCGAGTCAATTATCATACTTCAATCCAAAACTCTCTTATCAAATAAACTAGAAGTCCATTCTCATACTATAATTCAAGACTTTCCTATTCTAAGAGAGTTGAAGTCAAGTCTCATACTTTAACCCAAAACAATCTTCCTTAGAAAGCCGAAGTTTAGTCATACTTGAATCCAAAATGATCTGTAAACTTTAAGTATTTAAGTCCAATCTCATACCTTAGTTTAAAACTCTCATATCCTAAGAAAGTTCAAGTCAATTTTCATACTTCAATTCAAAAATTTCTGTCTTAATAGAGTTAAAATCATACCTCATGCTTTAACCTAATACAAAAAAACCGACAACCTGACTAACTCGAACTACCCAACCCATCTCATGGGTTGGGTTAAAACTTTCTTTAGGTTGGGTTGGGTTATGATTTAACCATTTTTGTTGATTGAGTTGGTTTTTGGTTTGAGCAATTTTTTGCTCGTTCAACCTAACCTAACCCAACCTGAACTAAGAATAAAATTATATATATATATATATATGTGTGTGTGTGTGTGTGTGGAGAGGGAGAGGGAGAGAGAGAGAGAAAGATTAATCAATAAGATGGGTTTCTTAACTTGGTTAAAGAAAATGTTCCTTAGTATATTGGTAAGAAACATATATAATAATAAGTAACTTAAGGTTAAGTATAATATCATATAGTTTTTTCTTTACCTTTTTTACATATTGACGAGTTATTAGTTAAGTCTTAGAAAGGAAAATGGAGACTAACACAACCCGACAAGCGACAACCCAACCCAATCCAACCTAAAGATATAAGGGTTGGGATGGGTTGGGTTGGGTCGCTCTAATATATTAGGGTTAGAGGGGTTAGAGAACTAACCAACCCAAAAGTTTGGGTTAGTCCAATAAATTTCACTAACTCATCCCACCTCGACCATGTACACCCCTACTCTAACCTAAAAACATCTTATTCTAACAAAATCAAACTCAAGTCTCATACTCAGTCTTAATTTCATGGTAAATTTTATCTCCAAATGAGAACTCTTTAAAAAAAACGGAGTCCAATATCATCCTTCCATCCAAAACTTTCTTATCCTAAGAAAGTTGAAGTCAAGTCTCATGTTTTAACCCAAAATACTTGTATCCTAACAAAGTTGAAGATTAGTCTCATACTTAAATCCAAAATTATCATCTCCAATAAAAAATATGATAACAATTTCATTAAAATCTAGAGATTCATTCTCATACGTTTATTGAAAACTCTCTTATCCTAAGAAAGTTCAGATCAATTAACATACTTTAATCTAAAATTTATTATGCTAAGAGAGTTGAAATCAAGTCTCATATATTAACCCAAAACAATCTTATTCAAACGAAATCAAATTTAAAACTCATACTGAATCGAAACTTCTTTGTAAACTTTATCTCCAATCAAACAAATGAGAACTCTTACATAACAAACTTGAAGTCCAATATAACCCTTAAATTCAAAACTTATTTGTCCTAGGAAAGTTGAAGTCAAATCTCATACTTTAATCCAAAATACTTATATCCTAACACTTTTTTGGAGTCCAATATCATCCTTTCATCCAAAACTCTATTGTCCTAAGAAATTTGAAGTCAAAAGTCGATTAACATATTTTAATCTAAAATTTCTAATGTTAAGAGAGATGAAGTCAAGTCTCATATCTTAACCCAAAATAATCATATTTTAACGAAATCAAACTTTAGTCCCACACTAAATCGAAACTGCTCTGTAAACTTTATCCCCAATCAAACGGATGAGAACTCTTTCATAACAAACTTGAACATATCATCATTTAATCCAAAACTTTCTTGTCATAAGAAAGTTGAAGTCCAGTCTCATACTTTTATCCAAATAACTTGTACCCTAACACATTTTAAGTTTAGACTCATACTTAAATCCAAAGTTCTCTATAAACTTTATCAGTCTATTCTCATACTCGATCCTAATTTTTTGGTAAAATTTATCTCCGAATGAGAACTCGTTAATAATAACCTTGGAGTCTAATATTATCCCTTCATCCAAAACTTTCTTGTCCTAAAAAATGTTGAAGTTAAGTCACATACTTCAATCCAGAATACTTGTACCCTAAGAAAGTTGAAGTTTAGACTTATATTTGAATCCAAAATTCTAGGTAAACTTTATCTCCAATAGAAAAAAAAATGATAACTCCTCCATCAAAATCGTGAAGTCCATCTCATAGCTTAATTTAGAACTTTCAAGTCAATTACCGTACTTCAATAAGTCAAGCGCTTCAACCCAAAATCATCTTCTTCTAACAAAATCAAAATGAAGTCTATTTGCAATCCTAACTTCCTGGTAAACTTTATGTCCAATCAAACAAATGAGAACTCTTTCATAACAAACTTGAAGTACAATATCATCTTTTAATAAAAAAAAACTTACTTGTCCTAAGAATGTTGAAGTCAAGTCTCATACTTTTTTCACAAATACTTGTACCCTAACAAAGTTGAAGTTTTAGTTTCATACTTGAATCCAAATTTCTCCATAACCTTTATGTAAATTTCTCCATAACCTTTATGTCCAATAATAAAATTGATAACTCTTTCATCCAAAACGATTGTGAACTCCTATATTAAAAACTTCTTCTCCAATCCAAAACTTTCTTGTTCTAAGAAAGATGAAGTCAAGTCTCATACTTCAATCCAAAAAATTTCTAAGAACCATTCCTTAAACAAACCATTCAAAAATATTTTATGTAGAACCAGATAAGTAATAGAAATTTTAATATGAAAAATATTTAGAGAAGAAATTTTTGGGTTGATCAAAAGAGATTTTTGTTATCAAGAAAAAATAAGTTGAAAAGATTTTAGAAAGAAAAAAAGAAAAACTAGAAATTTCATAGTATCTTTCACAAACTCTTTTTAAAAATAATAAATAAACTAAAAAGTTAAGATTTGTTTAGGAAAAAAAAAAAAAAAAAAAAGAACGAGAAAATTAATGACCGGTCATCATTTTTTTTTTATAAAAATCCTTTTTATGAAAAGTTGTTAATATATAAAATTTTGAAAAGAATCGCATTTAAAATGAGAGAACTTTAAAAAGAAAAAAACCCTTGTAATCTCCCGGATCCGGGCCCTTGGACGGGCGTATGTGCTCCCGTGTATAGTAGACCAAAGCTTACATTTCTCAGTTAAAAAGAAATATATATTTTTAAAAAGTGTTTGTGAAAGATTCTATGAAAAATCTATAAAGTTAAAAATAAAACTTAAACGGTAAATTTGTAGAGGAAAATATTTCAAGAGATTTTTTTTTATAAGAAATATTAGAAATGAATAAATATTTTTAAAATAAAACTTTAAAAGTGAGGGGAAAAATAGAGATAAAAGGTTTAGAAAATAAACAAGAAAGTGAAAAATATAAATTATGAAAATTTTGTGGCAGAAATAAAAAATAAAAAATAAAAATATTTTGGCATGTTGGAAAGAAGAGATACCGATTTTAAAAAGAAAAACAATAATAAAAGATTTTAGTAAAAAAAACTAAAAAAGATAACTTTGAAGTGATAAAATTTAAGAGTAAAATAAATAATAAAATTAAATATAAAAACTCTTAGAGTTGAAAAAAATAGGGAAGTAGTTACAAAAATAATTTTTTTTAAAAAAACCTTGAAAGTGTAAAACAAAACTAGAGAAAAAGATTTGGTTGTTTTGTTTTGTACTCTCCTCCTCAGTTTTCACCATTTTTGTGACTCTATTCATTGTGAGTGTTCATTGTTATTTGAGTTCGGTGTAGGTATGTTATCATTTGGTCTCATACTTGACCCACAAATTCTCTATAAACTTTATCTCTTTCACCAAAATCATGAAGTCCAATCTCATAGCTTAATTTTAAACTCTCATCTTATGAAAGTTCAAGTCAATTATAATACTTCAATCCAAAATCAAAGTCAAGTCCCATACTCATTCCTAATTTCTTGGTAAACTTTATCTCCAATCATACGAATAAGAACTATTTCATAAAAAACTAGAACTCATATATCATCCTTTAATCCATAATGTTCTTGTTCTAAGAAAGTTGTAGTCAAGTCTCATACTTCAATCCAAAATACTTGTACCCTAACAAATGTGAAATAAAGACTCATACTTAAATCCAAAATTTTGTCCAAACTTTATCTCCATTAAAAAAAATGATAACTTTTTCATCAAAATCTTGAGTCCATTCTCATAGCTTAATTTAAAACTCTCAATCATAGGAAAGTTTAAGACAATTATCATACTTCAATCCAAAACTCTCTTATCGAATAAAGTTGAAGTCTAGTCTCATATTTTAATTTAAAACTTTCCTATCTTAAGAAAGTTGAAGTCTAGTTTTCTGCTTTAACCGAAATCAAACTCAAGTCCCAAACTCAATCCAAATTTCTTGGTAAACTTTATTTCTAATCAAACGTATCAAAACTCTTTCATAAAAAACGTGAAGTTCAATATCATCCTTTAATCCAAAACTTTCTTATCCTAAGAAAGTTAAAGTCAAGTCTCATACTTTAAAGTTCAAGTCAATTATCATACTTTAATTCAAAACTTTCCCATCTTAATAGAGTTGACAAGGCTTAGTAGATCACGCTTAGTACTTTACAATCTGGACAACTCTTGTGGTGATAATGAATTCGAGACTGCCTTTAGGTCAAGGAATTCAATTTCAGCCAATAAACTATCTTCATGTTGCTTCCTACAGAATTCTTGCTCAAAATACCAAGAATTAAGTGAGCCTTTAAGATTTTTGAGTTTGAATAAATAACAAAACCAGCCCATCCAAAAAAGAGATAATTAGCAAGCCTTGTTTTAATCAATAGGAGGATAACGAAGAACTGAAAAAATGAAAGAGAGAATAGCCTCATTTGAAAGATCCAACTTCTAATAGAATTGAAACATGATTCGAGATTGATCTAATCGGACGAGACACTCTCGAGTTGTCAAATTCAACCTCCTTGGAGACATACTTATACAGGTATGTGGAAAGAATCTGTGAAACATGGAGCCAGTGGGTGACATGGGTTGGATGTTGGTAAAAAACTTCGTACCATTCAACTCTCTTATCAAATAAAGTTTATGTCTTTCATACTTTAATCAAAACTTTCCTATCTTAAGAAAGTTGAAGTCCAATCTCATGCTTTAAACCAAAATCATCTTATTCTAACAAATTAAAATTTATCCCCAATCAAACGAATGAGAACTCTTTCATAAAAACTTGTAAACCAATATCATCCTTCAATCCAAAACTCTCTTATCTAATAAACTTAAAGTCTAGTCTCATACTTTAATTCAAAACTTTCCTATCTTAAGAGAGTTGGATTCCAATTGTATGCTTTAACCCAAATAATCTTATTCCAACTAAATCAAACTCAAGTCTCATACTCAATCCTAACTTCTTATTAATCTTTATCTCCAACCAAACAAGTACGACCTCTTTCATAAAAAATTGGAAGTCCAATGTCATCCTTTAATCCAAAACTTCCTTATCTTAAGAAAGTTGAAGTCAAGTCTCATCCTTTAATCCAAAATACTTGTACCCTAACAAAGTTGATTTTAGTCTCATACTTGAATCCAAAATTCTCCATAAACTATATATATCTCCAATAAAAAAAAAATGATAACTCTATCATCAAAATCTTGAAGTCCTAAGAAAGATCGAGTCAATTGTCATACTTCAATCCAAAACTCTCTTATCAAATAAACTAGAGGTCCAGTCTTATACTATTATTCAAGACTTTCCTATTCTAAGAAAGTTAAAGTCAAGTCTCATACTTTAACCCAAAACCATCTTATTCTAACAAAATCAAACTGAAGTCTCATACTCGGTCCTAATTTCTTAGTAAATTTTATTTCCAATCAAACAAATGACAACTCTTTAATAAACACTTAGTCCAATATCATCCTTCTTTCTTTTCCTTAGAAAGCTGAAGTTTAGTCATACTTGAATCCAAAATGATCGGTAAACTTTAAGTATTTAAGTCCAATCCCATAAGTCATACCTTAGTTTAAAACCCTCATATCCTAAGAAAGTTCAAGTCCATTTTCATACCTCAATCCAAAAATTTCTTTCTTAATAGAGTTAAAATCATACCTCATGCTTTAACCTAATACAAAAAAACCGACAACCTGACTAACTCTGACTACCCAACCCATCTCGTGGGTTGGGTTATGACTTTCTTTAGGTTGGGTTGGGTTATGATTTAACCATTTTCATTGGTTGAATTGGTTTTTGGTTTCAACAACTTTTTCCTCTTTCAACCCAACCAAACCCAACCTGAACTAAGAATAAAGTTATATATATATATATATATATATATATGTGTGTGTGTGAGAGAGAGAGAGAAACAGAGAGAAGAGAAAGATTCTTAAATAAGATGGGTTTCTTAACTTGTTTAAAGAAAATGTTTCTTCGTATATTGGTAAGGAACATATATAATAATAATAAGTAACTTAAGGTTAAGTATAATATCATGCAGTTTTTTCTTTACCTTTTTTACATATTTATATAATAATAAGTCTAATATATTAAGGTTGGACGGGTTAGAGAATTAACCAACCCAAAAGTTTGGGTTAGTCCAATAAATTTCACTTACTCATCCCAACCTAACCATGTGCACCCCCCTACTCTAACCTCGAAACATCTTATTCCAACAAAATCAAAATAAAACTCAAGTCTCATAACCATCATGGGGTGGCTCAATTGGTCAAAGAGGGTCTTGGGGTGCATAAAAGTATGAGTTCAAACCTCATGGCGACCACCTACCAAAGAATTAATTTCCTACGAGTTTCCTTGGCATCCAAATGTTGTAGGGTCAGGCGGTATGTCCCGTGACATTAGTCGAGGCGCACACAAACTGGCCCGGACAGTCACGAATATCAAAAAAAAAAAACTCAAGTCTCATACTCAGTCTTAGTTTCATGGTAAACTTTATCTCTGAATGAGAACTCTTTAAAAAAAACACGGAGTCCAAATATCCTCCTTTCATCCAACACTTTCTTATCCTAAGAAAGTTGAAGTCAAGTCTCATGCTTTAACCCAAAATACTTGTATCCTAACAAAGTTGAAGTAACACTTTCATCAAAATCTAGAGATTCATTCTCATACGTTAATTGAAAACTCTCTTTATCCCATGAAAGTTCAGATCAATTAACATACTTTAATCTAAAATTTCTTATGCTAAGAGAGTTGAAGTCAAGTCTCATATATTAACCCAAAACAATAATCTTATTCGAAAGAAATCAAATTTAAAACTCATACTGAATCGAAACTTCTTTGTAAACTTTAATCTCCAATCAAACGAATGAGAACTCTTTCATAACAAACTTAAAGCCCAATATAACCCTTAAATCCAAAACTTTTTTGTCCTAAGAAAGTTGAAGTCAAATCTCATACTTATATCCTAACACTTTTTTGGAGTCCAAAATCATCCTTTCATCCAAAACTTTATTGTCCTAAGAAAGTTGAAGTCAAAAGTCAATTAACATATTTTAATCTAAAATTTCTTATGTTAAGAGAGTTGAAGTCAAGTCTTATATCTTAACCCAAAATCATCATATTCTAACGAAATCAGACTTTAGCCCCACACTAAATCGAGACTGCTCTGTAAACTTTATCTCCAATCAAACGGATGAGAACTCTTTCATAACAAACTTGAAGTCCAATATCATCATTTAATCCAAAACTTTCTTGTCCTAAGAAAGTTGAAGTCTAGTCTCATACTTGAATCCAGAATACTTGTACCCTAACAAAGTTGAAGTTTAGACTTATATTTGAATCCAAAATTCTAGGTAAACTTTATCTCCAATAGAAAAAAATAATAACTCCTCCATCAAAATCATGAAGTCCATCTCATAGCTATTTAGAACTCTCATATCCTAAGAAAGTTCAAGTCAATTACCGTACTTCAATAAGTCAAGTCTCATGCTTTAGCCCAAAATCATCTTCGTCTAACAAAATCAAACTAGAGTCTATTTGCAATCCTAACTTCCTGGTAAACTTTATGTCCAATCAAACAAATGAGAACTCTTTCATTACAAACTTGAAGTACAATATCATCTTTTAATAAAAAAGAACTTACTTGTCCTAAGAAAGTTGAAGTCAAGTCTCATACTTTTATCACAAATACTTGTACCCTAACAAAGTTGAAGTTTAGTTTCATACTTGAATCCAAATTTCTCTATAACCTTAATGTCCAATAATAAAATTGATAACTCTTTCATTAATATCTTGAAGTCCAACCTCATATCCTAAGAAAGTTCAAGTCAATGATCATACTTTAATACAAAACTTTCCTATATTAATAAAGTTGAAGTCATGTCTCATGCTTTAACCCAAGAACATCTTATTCTAACAAAATCAAACTCAAGTCCTATACTCAATCCCAATTTCTTGGTAAACATTCTCTTAATGTGAACTAATTGACAAAAAACTTGGAGCCCAATATCATCCAAAACTTTGTTGAACTAAGAAAGTTGAAGTCAAATCTTATACTATAATCCAAAATACTTATACAGTAACAGAACTGCTGAAGTTCTGCTTAGTCTCATACTTAGAATCCAAATTTCTCTATAACCTTTATGTCCAATGATACAATTGATTACTCTTTCATTAAAATCTTGAAGTCCAATCTCATACCTTAGTTTAAAACTCTCATATCCTAAGAAAGTTCAAGTTAATGATCATACTTTAATTCAAAACTTTCCTATATTAATAAAGTTGAAGTCATGTCTCATGCTTTAACCCAAGAACATCTTA
>JBBMEF010084598.1:0-13263 GCA_037832685.1 Sicyos baderoa | reverse complement strand
CTCTTTCATTAAAATCTTGAAGTCCAATCTCATACCTTAGTTTAAAACTCTCATATCCTAAGAAAGTTCAAGTCAATGATCATACTTTAATTCAAAATTTTCCTATATTAATAAAGTTGAAGCCATGTCTCATGCTTTATAAGCCAAGAACATCTTATTCTAATAAAATCAAACTCATGTCCTATACTCAACCCTAATTTCTTGGTAAACTTTTTCTCTTAATGTGAACTCTTTCACAAAAAACTTGGAGCCCAAAATCATCCAAAACTTTCTTGAACTAAGAAAGTTGAAGTCAAATCTTATACTATAATCCAAAATACTTATACCATAACAAATTTGAAGTTTTGTTTAGTCTCATACTTAGAATCCAAATTTCTCTATAACCTTTATATGTCCAATAATACAATTGATAACTCTTTCATTAAAATCTTGAAGTCCAATCTCATACCTTAGTTTAAAACTCTCATATCCTAAGAAAGTTAAAGTCGTTTATCATACTTCAATCCAAAACTCTTTTATCTAATAAAGTTGAAGTCTAGTCTCATACTTTAATTCAAAAGTTTAAAGAGTTAAGTCCCATACTCAATCCGAACTTCTTGGTAAATTTTATCTCCAATCAAACTAATGATACTTTGCTTGAGTCTAATCTCATACTTTAGTTCAAAACTTTGTAGTCTCATACTTCAATCCAAAAAAAATCTATAAACCTTTTCTCTAATCAAACCATTGGGAATTCTTCAGTTAAAAGGTTGAAATATAGTCTCAAACTTTTATCCAAAGCTCTCTTATCCTAAGGAGTTGAAATTCAATCTCATCCTATCTTACACTCATAACCATCGAAGAAAAAAGTATTTTATCCCAAAAAAATATCTTCATCTTAACAAATCAAATCTTTTGAGATACAAGAAGTTTGAAAGGGACAAACTAAGAAAAGAAATAGATGTGAAGGTACTTATAAATATGAAAAAGTTTAAGGTAAGAAAATTTTGAACTAGATACAAATTTTGATAAGAAAAACATTGGAAAGTAACAAAAACATTGGAAAGTAAACATTGGAAAGTAAGAAAACAACGAAAGAAGGAATTTATTAAAAGATTAAAGATCAAGATTCAAAACTATGAAGTTTGAAATTTTAGTTAGAAAGATGAGAAAATTAGAGAGGAATATTAAAATAATTCATATAAAAACCATTTGGGATTACAAAAAAAAATAGAAAAAAACTTGGAAGAGTTATTGAACGAGTTGTCAAATGATTTTTTTAAACTAGAAAGTAAAAATATTAAGATTAAAAGGATATAAATGGACAAATAAGTATTCTGAAAAGATAAGAAAAAGTTAAAAATTGTTATAATTTTTTTTAAAAAAAATCATTAGAAAGATAAAAAAAAACGATTAACATAATTCAAAAAAGTTTTGTAAATACTATATATAAAACTAGATAAGTAGTAGAAACTTTAATATGAACAATATTTGAGCAAAAAATATTTGGACAAAAAGAATCGAAAGAGTTGCTACAAATTTTAAAAAATAAACTTTTGAAAGTGAGAAAAGGTACCGAGTTTTCAAGAAGAGTTATTTTTATAAAGATTATAGCAAAAAACTAGATAGGTGAAAATAAATTTTATGAAAAGAAAAAAAAAAACTAGAAATTTCTTAGAATCTTTCACAAATTCTTTTTTAAAAAAAAAACTAAATTTTATTTTTAAAAAAAGATAAATTTATGACCGGTCATCATTTTTTGTTAAAATCCTTTGATATAAAAGTTATTAAGATATGAAATTTTGAAAATAAGAGAAAATTTAAATAAAATAAAAAAACATGTCGTCTCCCGGATCCGGGCCTTATGACGGGTGCGGGTGCTCCCGTGTATAGTAGAGCAAAATTTTCATTTCCCAGTTTATTAAAACAAATAATATTTTTAAAAAGAGTTTGTGAAAGATTCTAGAAAAAAACTATAAAGTTTCAAATAGAAACTTGAAGAGTAATTTTTTGGAGAAAAATGTTTAAAAAGAAATTTTTATATAAAAAAGGTTAGGAATGGATAAAAAAATTTAAAAGAAAACTTTATTTTTTTAAGACAAATATTTGAAAGTAAGAAAAAACCATAAACAAATATTTTTGAATTTTTTTGGACAAATGTTTAGGAGATAAATGAAGTTTTTGTAACTCATATCTAAAAGAAAAATACTCGGAAGTGAGGAAAGAAAAAAACTTCATAAAATGTTTTTTAAATATTGTATTTAAAAGAATTTAGAAAAACCTAAATTTTAATGTAGTTTCCTTAATATCCTAGAATGAGTTTTCTTAAACTACGATATAGACCCAAATTTTAAATTCAACAAATAAACTTGTAATAATGTAATATGAAAACTTATCTCTCACATAAAGCTTGGGATCCTATCACTTAAACCTCAACTCGAATAACAAAAATTCAAATCCACTTCTCAAAACATTATTTCCCTAGAAATAAAAGCAAATTTCAATCTCATTATTATACCAAAAAGTTCTTCATCCTAACAAATTAATTGTTTTACATCCTTAAATGCATATCCATGAAAACTCGAAATCCAAAACCTTCATTCAAGCTCATTTCTCCATCATTCATTCAGACTTATTCCATCATGTGAATTTTTTTTATCATAGACCCGAATCTAAAAATTCAACAACTAAACTTGTAATAAACCTAATCTGAAAACTTAAGTCTTTGACACAAATTTTGGTCCATCACTAAAAGCTCAATCATTATTCTCAACTCAAATATAAAAAAATCAAATCCACTTCTCTAAACAATATTTTCTTAGATAAAAGCAAACTTGAGTCTCATTCTTTTACTTTTACCCAAAAGTTCTTCATCCAAACAAATTATTCTACATCCTTGAATACATAGCCATGAAAGCTCAAAAAATCCAAAACATTATACTTAAGCAATCTTGTTCACCAACCAATCAAACTTCACCAACTACTCAATATCTATTATTCAAGTGCTTTCCATCAATAAAACTTCATACAAGCTTATTTCATCCTTCCTCCATTATGTAAAGTTCATGAGCTAATATAGACCCAAATCTAGAAGCTCAATATACAAGCTTATTTCATCCTTCCTCCATTATGTGAAGTTCATGAGCTAATATAGACCCAAATCTAGAAGCTCAATCATTATCTCAACTCAATGACAAAATTAATTCAAATCAGCTTCTTAAAATAATATTTCCTTAAAATAAAAGCAAGCCTCAATCTCATTCTTTTGTCCAAAAGTTTGTCATCCTAACAATTGTTTTACATCCTTAAATATATAACCATGAAAGCTCATCATAACATTATACTTTAGCTAGCAATCTTGTTCACCAACCAATCGAACTTTACCAACTTACTCAAATATCTATTATTCAAGTGCTTACAATCAATAAAATTTCATTCAAGCTCATTTCACCCTTCCTCCATCATGTGAAGTTCTTGAGGAGCTACAATTTAGACCCAAATCTAGAAATTCAACAAATGAACTTATCATAACCTAATATGATGTCACAGGTGAGTCTCGAACTTTGAATCTTGAGAGGAGTACAACTTTAAAGCCAAAACTTTAGACCACTGCACCACCTCTTATAGACCCATGAATTGTATAAATTGAATACATAGATGTCATCAAATGCTAATATATATCATTTTTCTTTGTCCTTAAAATGTCATCAAATCACATTCCACAATCTCTCATATTTTCTTTCAATACTTATGCTTTTCGCCGACTGTATCCAAATAAGTAGCATCCACTACAATGATTGAATGGAAAGTAGTGATGTAGGTCTCAACTTCTGCATGACTTTTCTTGAACATTTCCATGCTTTAATTGTCTTTTTCAAATGCATAGTCATGCCCTCCTTCTACCATATCATACTAAGTGAACTAATTTCCTCTATAATAATGTCTCATGTCTAGTAGTACCATACTTAAATCCAAAATTATTCCATCATAGCAAAGTTGACGTCTAGTAGTATCACACTCTAATCCAAAATTATTCCATCCTATGGCTATACTCCAAGATCTTTAACTTTATCTTGACTTAATCTAGAAGTTGACGTTTTAAAGTGGAGAGGCTTCTACTTTATCTCTCTTCATAGAATTTTTAGAAGGATGGTTGAAAGACATAGGATGATGTATGATTTCCTATTCCATGCCACGGTTCTCTATGAGTTTTTCTTGGTAAAACTTTTTATAATTATCCTTTAGGTCTCCTTTAACATATAACTGAAGCCTCTTTTTCGGTTAGGTTTTCAATACTCAACACTTAAATCTTTGATATAACAATCCAAAGGTTGGGTTGGGTTGGGTTGGGTTGCCCTTCCTAATTGGGATGTGCAGGTTGGTCAAAAAAAAATTTCTAACTTGGCTTAGAATTACAAATGTATATGATAAAAAAATCGAAACCAAAAACCAAACCTTCCCTTCTTTCAGTTCCATTGGCTTGGCTAGGCGACCGGAGGAGAAGCGCCAGAGGTGTGCAATCCAACGGCAGCGGAGAGAAAGAATTGGGTGGATTGAACTATCTAGATAAAAAGAAAAGGAATGGGATGAAATTGGTGGTTTATGTAAGTTAAAAGAGGAAAAAAGTGGATTTATGGTTAGGTGATAAACAAAAAGAACAGAGATTTGTCATTTGCGTACCCAACAGAGACAGCCATAACAAAAGTGATAGCAGTCGGCACTGATGAGGAGGATAAGAAAAGAGCTTCAAATTAAAACAAAAAACAAAATCAAGCACAGTTCAGAACAGATTTGGCGATTATGTTGATAAAGAAGAAGAGTGAAGTATAATGGAAGTTAAAATTATACCTCGGAGTGCAAATTCTGCGACTGCGCTGCGAATTACAAGTTGATGGACGATAAATCGGAAATTCTTCACCGGCGGTTTCTCCCAATCGTGATCGGATCCAATTAGAAGTCGATGAATCGGAAATTAAGCTTATTTGTTTTTTAGGGTTTTTACGAAGAACAATCAACCGAGTAAAAGTGAGTCGGGTTCCCGCCCAACGGTCGCCATTGATGATACGATTCGATTCCATTCACGGTTGAAGACCAACGAAGAACCAATTTTACGAAGAACGATCAACCGAGTAAAAGACGAAGAACCCATTATTTTTCCCTTCTTTGGTTGGCTGATCTTATTTTATATTATTTTATATGCTTACACGGCTGCGTTTTTCAGACGCGGACCGTTTTTTTTTCCTTTTTTGCTTGGGTGGCAACGTGGCGCAATAAAAATGCGCCACGTGTCCAATAAATTTATTATTCTTTTTTATTTAAGTTTTTCTTATTTTTTTAGTTCATTTTCTTCCCGTTAAAAAGCATACTTCATAATTTACTTTTAATGTATATAATATCTTTTGTTTTTTTGAAAATATGGGATTATTAATGTATAATAAAAATTGATCAAAAAAATATATTTATTACACAAAATTAAAAATAATTGTACATATACTAAAAAATTGAAATTAGTCGAGTGATTGAATTTAATCACTAATTTACTTGATTACTAGTTATTGATTGAACTCAATCGATTGGTATACACAACAAATTTCCTTAAAAATATTTATATAATATCTTTAGCTTTAAATTAATTGTTTTATTTTTTTATTTTTTTTACTAATAAAGTTAAATTTGTACTCATACTTTAGTTCAAAACTTAGATAGATTCTCAAAAACGACAAAAATCATTTATTAAGCTAAAAACACAATGGCAGAAGTGATCATAAATCACGAACGAATTTATGTTTATTCATTAAATTATTAACAATGCAAGGTTTGAATCGTCTGCGCGTCGACGACAATTTTTTTCTGTTGACATTTTGTTATTTTTATGATATGACACATTATAAAATGAGTAATACTTAGGTGAGGTGAGGGTGAGTAAGTATTTTGGAAATACTTACCCACCTTTACAATCATACATTTTTACTTTTTTTTTATTTATTTTAATATTTTTCTCTCCATCAATCAAAGCCAAATTTTTTAAAAAAGTAAAAATATGTGGCTCAAAAGTGAGTAAGTATTTCTAAAATACTTACCCACCCTCATCTAAGTATTACTTCTATAAAATTACACATGATTTTATGAAACATTACCTAGATCCACCTTAATTTATTGATATTAACCTATCACATCACACAATCTTACTCACTATTTAAATTGCATAAAGTATATATATTGACCGACTTAAATTTCTATTTTATCAAAAAAAAAAAAAAATTAGAGTATGTTGAATGGAATAGGATAAGATGAAAATAGATGTGAGAGTAAATTAATGTTTGGTGAGAAAAAAATTTGTGGGCCAAATAAAGGGATGGACTTTTTCCATTTGGTCCTTAATCAAATTTCTCTCCGCAAAAAAATGGGTATTATTGAAATATCAAACGAAATATATTTAATCTTGAAACATAATAACCAAAATAAAACTAGATAAACCCTTTTTTCAAAAAAAAAAAAATATATATATATATCCCAAGGATAAAATGTAATGTTTCATAACAATTTTCATGCAAGAAAATGCATCCATGAACATATTTAGAAGTTTTATTTTTATTTTTTTATATTATAGAAAGAAGATTCGTAGAGGCTCAGTTTTTGAAAAGCTACCAAAAATTTAAAATCGATAATTATTGTTAGAAGATAAAAATTTGATTTTGACATTTGAAAGTAAATACAATGAAATCCAAAGTATAAAAAACATAACAATAGTTTAACTAAGAAAGCTATTCAAACATAACAATAGTTTAAAATAGGAAAAAAAAAATGACTATCACATGGAAGATTTCTTGGCAGTGGATGAAACTAAAATCCAAAATATAAAGACTAGAAAATTCATTAGAAAAGGAAAGGGAGCTCCTTGCTGTAATGAATGATAGATGCAAAGATAAAAATGGCAAAAGCTCATGTTTTCAGAGTTCATATAAGGATTACAGAACCTAAGGAATGATTCTTGTCAGTTTTATGCATATTAAACAATCTCCATTGCCTCCCACAATCTTCCCCCATTTGGGATATTTCTTGGGTCAACATACGTACATATCGACTATTCTTACATGATATACCGACTAATCTTATAACATTTTAATGTCAAATAAACTGATAGAAAATTAATTTCTAAGTAAGTGATCAGCATAAATAAGATCCATTACCTTTTAGTTAATTAAGATCCTCTTGACCACTAAACCTACCGTGATGATTGCAATGCAACTTTCCTACTATATTGAAACAATGACATAGCCAAAAGACACCAAATTGTTTCTTATACTACTCGACATACCGAGGTTCTGCTAACCAAACTCGACCAGGCAGCTCTTACTTGATTGTTTCCAATAGATTGTTTTGAACAAAAAATACCAGAAAAAGTTATCTAGCCCGTGGTGTTACTTCACTCTCTCTGAAATTCCTGCTAACTGCATTCGACTTTTCCACATTAGACATGGCGTTTCTTCGTTTTCGAGCTCTCTCTAATTTCAAACACTCACTCAACTCCACAACCACTTCTTTCATATTAGGCCTTTCTATAGAATTCAGTGACAAACATGTCATAGCAATCTCCACAGCCTTCCAAGCAGAACTCAAGTCAAAGTTTTCTCTTAGCCTCTGATCAACAATACCCTTTATATCACCTGTTATTATCAACTGCTTAACCCATTGGTTTATATGACTTCTCTTTGAAGTAGCTCTATCAATTCGAAGGACCGGAAGGGAAGTGATTATTTCCAATATAAGAACTCCGAAACTGTATACATCGCTTTTCTCGGTCAACCAGCCGGTTGCATAATACCTGCACCAATGATGCATGACTTATTATGCAAAAGTATAATAAGAAGATTTATTGTCTATAAAGCTTGTTATAAGAAGATTTAATGTCTATGAAGCTTGTTATAAGAAGATTTATCGTCTATGAAGCTTGTTATAGTATATGTGTCAGAGTAGTTGAGTCAATCACTTATGTGCAAGTTATCTAATTTCGATTTCACATAATACTTCCTTTTATGTTGAGTGCCTTTAAAGATTTGAACTTCTGTTACACTACCGTTTAAACTACAAAGTTGTCTCACATTGGTTAGATAAAAGAAAGATCATAGGTACATAAGTGATGACAACCATGAGAAGTGGATTATGCCCAAAGAGGACAATATCATACCAATATAGAGATCAACCCAAATTTGTCGCCTTATCAATTGGTATCAAAGTCATGCCCTAAACTTAACCATGTTGGTAGGATTCCCCGGTGTAGAACAAAGAAGTTGGAGCCAAGAGACAGTCATTCAGAAATTCGTTCTATCAGATTGGCTATGTACTCTCAAAAGAAGATGAGTTGGTCTGACATCAGCCTGGTAGATTGACTATTTGAGGGGAGACTTGGTCTTTGTTTCGGAGGAAGAAAAATTGAATCCTCAGGTGCCGAATAGAGAAGACAAGTACACTAGGAAACTCGATGGTATTTGTTCAAGGGAAAAATTGTTGAGATACAAACAAAGTTGTGCCACATTGGTTAGATAAGGGAAAAATCATGGGTATATAAATGATGACAACCATCTCCATAGGAATGACGCTTTTCAAGTGAAACCAAAAACAACAAAGCCATGAAAGTTATGCCTAAAGTGAACTATATCAAACCAAAATGGAAATCAGTCCGGAGTTATCGTCTTTATCTACTACCTATTCCATTTATTTGGTCTAAAGGATTATAGCGTACTAAAAAATATATATATACTTACTCGGGATCGAGATAACCGTCCGTGCCTGCAACAACCGTTGTCAAATGAGTATGATTTTCAGTCGGGAACCTCTTTGATAGACCAAAATCAGCTATTTTGGCTTGGAATTTTTTGTTCACGAGGATATTTGCAGACTTCACATCTCTGTGAACAATAGGTGGCTTACAACCATGATGCAGATACTCCAATCCTAGATTTTTAAACCTCATTCCAGTCCATAAGAAATCAGAAACAATATGGTAAACAATATTATAAACAACATTAGCTAGAACTGTGTCCAACCTTGCGCCGCATCGGCCGCTATTTGCATCCTTTCCTCCCAACTTAGGAGTCTAACATTTCCACCTGCAGCATTATAATCTTCTGTTACTCTTCATCAGTCAAAGTTGATGATAATGTAGAACTCAAAAAAGGGGAAACGCATTTCTGCGCGGCTAAAATAGAAATTGAAACAGCAGCAGGAACCTAATAGATGTTCTTTTAAGTTGCCATTATTTATGTACTCATAGATAAGAACAAGGTTGGTCTTTTCATAGCAGTATCCAACAAGGCTTGTCAAGTTTGTATGATGAATTCTCAGCAAAAGATTAACCTGTAATGTAACAAAGGACATAAATAACGACTGGATATATAGAAATCCCAATCAAGATTTATTCAATCAATTGAAAACAATAATGCAAATCAAGCAAAGGAGAATCAAAGAACATGTGGAGTTTAGAATGATATCTTTTCTTGTAACTCTGAAGTTTCTTTATTTCTATCTAGAGGGTAAAAAGTTCCATAATAAGGTATGTTAATATTTAGATAGCATGGCCAACAAGAGCAGTAGCTCAGTGGCATTAGTGTACACTCAATGACTATGAGGTCAAGAGTTTGAATCCCCCATCCCTAATTGTTGTAATCTAAAAAAAAAAAATATTCAGATAGCATGTACTTTTAAGAAATTCATCCCTTTTTTTTTCCTTTTCATTAACTTGGATCTCTTTTGTTTCCTTGATTTTGTTCAGATCCTTTCTGTCTTCCATGAAAAGAGAACAAGTATCTTATTCACCTTAGATCTTGGAAACTACCAGATTTAATCAGCAATAAACATTTCATTTATCAGGATGATCTACATTGACGTTACTCATGATGACTAACCTCTGCTTCAAATTCTTTATAGCCTTGAATCGAAGACTTGGGGACTTTCACAGCAACTTGGGAGTTTTCTAAGTAACCAAGGAATACTTTTGCAAATGCTCCTTCCCCAATTTTTTTCTCGAAGTCGTTGGTCATACGCCGTACTTGTGAGTAAGATAGCTGTTGTTTCTTTGGCTCTAGTGATCCGAGTCTTATGACGGGCTGTTTTTGGGCTGTCGATAAGAGAAGGTTTAAGAAAACATGATCATGGAAACTTCCTACAGCATGCATATTGAAGTATGCCTTAAAATTCACAACTCTTGACAAGAGAATTGTAGTCTAACCTTGTTTTCTCCACCTTATTATCCAGACTGCTGTTGCAGCTAAGACAACCAGCAATGATGAAACTATTGCTACAATTGGGATAATGTAACTCTTCTTCTTCTTCTTCTTTTGGCAAGAAGATGAAGCACAATTATCAGAGTCTCCTCCAACTCTTCAATAAAACATATGAGAACATCAGACTTTAAATATTGTAGCAATGACTGATACTATCTCTTTAAATATGCAAACATGCCAAAACTATTGGAACTCATTAGAAAGAGTTGGAGAACTTTTAAATTCAATCAAAGATACGGTACCTTATTGTAAGGGATCCATTTTTCGATCTTTCCATGAGTTCGTTTGGTATAGAACCAAGAAGTGGGTTGTTCCTCAAGTCTCTGCAAATGTATCATCAGTTCATTAATTAGTTTTCTCACTTCATATGCTGAGCAATTCATATATGAGAAAAATGACTCACAAAACTTTCAAGGAATGCAACTCGGATAGAAAACCAGGCACCGGTCCGCTTAAGTTATTGTTTGATAAATCCCTGGCATAAGTAGATCACTTAGACTATAGCTTGGTGTTACAAACAATGACAGAACCAGTTTTAGTTTCATCATCATAGAACCGACACGACAAGCGAGCAGTTAACATAACCTTTCTGGACTTACAAATATTGTAATGACGTGAGGTCAGGTATCGAAGTAGCTATGTCCCCCATCAATCCACTCGAAGATAAGTTCCTGTTGTCGAGTTTATAGAAGTCAATGAAAGAAGATATATAAGAATTCAGCCAAAAGATTGTATTGTTGAAAACTCACAAGGAGGTGATTCTATTAGAACTCTCATCATAGCTACATTTAAGACCAAGCCACAAGAAGGATTCTGGCAGGCAAGGATCACCCTGCCAATTCTTTCTTACTCCATAAAATGATTTGATATTAATCAGAGCTTTAACTGTAATATTCAAATGTAAGAAAGAAGGGTATGGTTAATCTCGTTGAATCATATTAAATCATCAATCAACTCAAAAGCTGATGGGTTGGGGTAAATTCATTTATATTAATTAACAATCCCCCTAATTTGTGAGTTTGGAATATTTGAAAAACACCCAACAAATAGAAATTTATTAATTGGGGGAGGAAACGACTTCACAAGAGTTTGAATCCAGACTCTTTTGCTCTGATACCATATTGAATTATGTTAAATCATCAATCAACCCAACAGTTAAGTTGATGGGTTGAGACCGAATGGGTCAGTGGCGCAATGGTTTCATTGTGATATGATCCAGGATCTAGATTATATCAAAAGTAAAACAATATAAATAAATAAAGATGTCAAGTTTTGATAGGTCTTGGAACCTCCCTCTCAAAAGAATCTCTCGAGCCTTACAAATAATCACTCAATAACTCATTACTCAATTGCATGCCTAAACACTAGGCAAACTTGCCTATTTATAATAAAACTCTAACTTACTCCCCAAGTAATTTTCTAATCTACCCTTGTATTATTTCTTAATAACACTAAGGCCCAAAACATATCACATTGTTTGGTTGTAAACCAATTCAACACCAGCATCACAGATTCGATCCCGAGAATCGGTATTTGTCCCCCCTCCCTCAATATGTACTCAAAAAAAAAAAAGTTGATGGGTTGAGATAAATTTAATTATATCAACAGAAACAATAAAGTTAAATAAACTGCTAGCAAAAAATCAGAACATACCGTCCTTGTCATCAGTGCGCAATTGTGATGTATCAATCACTTTGTAGATTTCAAGAGCATTGAGGATGGGTGGAAGGTTTGAGTTATTGGTTTTTATAAATTTTAAGTCAATAGATTCACCACTCATTGGGTCTGTGCTAAACAATGTAGTTGACTTCATGTAAACAGGAGAGAAAGGTCCTTGAAAATGATCCCCATTTTGGAAGATGTTGAATTCCCTTGATTGGTTGGCTTGAAGCTTTTCCAATTCTGCAAAGTGCAAATATATGCAATATTTGGCACTGGGATCTTCAAGAGTCCAATGAAATTCTAGAGGAGCACTGGCATTATTGGTTGTGGTAGCAGAGCTCATTACAATTCCTGGTAAATTGTAACTATTGCTAGTTCCTAAATCAACTGTGGATGAAGTGCTTATAATTTTGTGATTAAGAAAGTTTTGTGGCGACCAAATCCTATCACAAAAATCGTCCTGGTACCTGAGAGAGAGACAAGGACATTTACTCATTAACTTCTATAAACAAATTTCATGGTCTATATAGAATGACTTTTCAAGGGCTTAAAAATACTTCTCATCACTTAAAACCTATCATTTTTTAGCACTTCAAAAATTCATTCCAAACAGGCTTTCAATATTTTTCCTCGCAAGTAACTAAGAAGTGATGGGTTCAATTGATGGTGGCCACCTACCTAGGAAATAATTTTCTACGAGTTTTTTTGACATCCAAATATTGTATGGGTAGGTAGTATGTCCTGTGAGAATAGTTGAGGTCAGCGTAAGCTAGCCCGAACTTTGGTTCAATAATGTTAATAGTTTTATAAAATCAAAGACAAAGCATGAACTCCTTCAAAAAAAAAAAAAAAGACGAAGCATGATCATATTGTCCCCTAAGGGTGCCATAGTGGTAGCACAGCTAGGCCTTGAGGGTGTGCTCCCCTTGAGGTTGTAGGTTCGGGGCGGTTGTGAGGACTAAAATTGGACTTTTGAAAGTTAGGGACTAAAATAGAAAAAAAACTAAAATTGGACTTTTGAAAGTAATCACAATAATACAAATCTCAAAGTTGAGGGACCAAAATAGTACTTTACCAAAACTATATGTTTTTCATAAATGGCTTACCTGACGGTTTTATTGATAGTCGATCCAATATCCAACCGCGTATGGAGAGCTAACAATTCGAAGCCGGTGACATAGCTAGCATTACTCAATAGCCTAAACTCCAATGCTGATATAAAAGGTGATCCAAAGCCAATATTCACCAGACATATACACACTGAAGATGTAGGAAGTGCATGTACAACTTCTTTGGTTGTGATACTGGATTCATTGCTCAATACTACTGAATCCCATTT